>JAJMBO010000034.1:0-92362 GCA_030585065.1 Blastobotrys persicus
AACCAAGTCTTCTTGGTCCTCGCCCAAAGCGAGTATCATACTACTAGACCACACGGCCGCAACAGTGGCGAAAAAAAAAGGTCAACTCAGTGAAAAACAACAGAAAAACTCGAAAAAAAAATTTTCAGAGCGTCAAAAAAAAAAAAAGCGTCATAGTAATTCTAGCAAGTTCGAGCCTTTAAACCTCTTCTACTTCAATACACTTACTAAGGATGAAGCAGGAGAGCTCAGATATTGATCCATTACAGACGTTTCGGCGTATTGAAAAGTTCATTCATTGGGTTGGTTGATGGCGCCGGATTCCCCTCAATTAATGAGCATGTGGGAAAACCATTTCGTATAACGAGACGAACTCTAGACTTCACTGGACAAAACCCACGCAAGCGACCCTTCCGCAGAAGAGATTTCCATCTAATGTAATAAATGCGGTACCAATTTGATGAACTCAACTACCGCATCTAGGCCCTTTTTGGTATCAAGTAGGACCCTCAAGTTGAGCTCTGGTGAAACTTGCCTCAGGATATTTCTGGCATTCTCATATTGTCCACATCTCACTAGGACATGTGTTACATCTTCCAATTCCCACAAGAGCAGTTGTATTCTTTGTTAGGAATTCTCAATCTCTGGAAGTAGCTTCCAAAGTATCCATGTTGTGTTCGCATTTGAATGATTCTACTTAGCACGTGGCGCGGGCTCTTCCAGAATAACCTTTTCAGTGGATTAGGATAGTCTTTGGAGTACAATTGATATCCAATTTGCTTTTGATAGAATCCTTCATGTCCATCTTGATGGCAGCTGTTAAGCCACTCTCTCCATTTGTCTCTACTATGCAAGTACTCTTTCTTCCTGAGGTGTTTGGTATTTGCATAGCTCGCGGTCAACTTTCTTGTATTTTCTGGCTTCCACGGAGCACGAGTGGGCCAATACTGGTCCTTCGCAATCTCCGGTTTTTGAGTGATCTGAATAAAGAAATCAGCCATTATTGTTCCACTCCGCAAATCACGCATAGACTTGGCAATGGGGTTCTTGGGGTTCGTGTGACGGTACACCCGAATACCATAATATCCTTTTAAGGTCCTGACTTTGTTATGGAATGGTTCCACCTCCGCATCCTTATGCAATGCTCCTATAGGGGTTGTTTTAACGGCTCCTAATATCCGGCGCAATGCATTATTCTGAACTCTTTGTAGGTCATCCTTCAACTTCAGACTCAATCTGTCATACCAAATATTGGACGCATACTCCATGATGGATCTTGCACACGCAATGTACAACCTGCGCATCGCCGCTCCACTCAACCCCTCGCTGATTCCACCTAGTCGACCTATAAGCCCAACTACGCGCTTCGAACGGCTGAGAACTGACTCAGCATGTTTCAGGAAGTTCATCTTATCATCCAATACCACTCCCAGTAACTTGAGGTCTGTTGTTGCGGATTTTCTTTTCGTTCCACCAGGTATTCTTAGCCTAGGATTTGCTCGTGGCCTCGTCGACGGATGAATGTGCATATACCCTAACTTATCACCATAGTCAAGTGCTGTTTATCGGCTACGCGTCCATTCATCACACTTTTCCAGGACTGCATTAAGTTTCCTTCCATTTGCTTTCACATCCTTGCCAGTGACATAGATAGTGATGTCGTCCATGAAGCCTATAACCTTGGCCCCCATCTTTTTGATTTCCTTGTACAATGGTGTTGTGTAGCTTGAATGAGCCTGTCTTGTGACCATTCATTTTCCTTGGTCTGGGTGGGCATGTTAAACATCCTTGACTATCCTTCGAGCTATCTCTAGTACTAATCAAACTGCTAGATGAATTTGGGAACAAGTGTTACTTACTATGTTAGCCTTGGGGTCGTGTTCCGTAGACTCCCTTAGACAGGTAGAGAAATCCTCATAAGTCTCCGTAAAAAATATTTACTATTCCAATAAATAACGGCAATAAAACGGAGCCAACCAATTACACAGAGAGTGTGGCCTGTAGAGGTATGATACCACTTTAAAAACGTTCAATTGATTCTGACATTCCCAGCGCCGTTTAGATGTTCTCGACTTTCGGGATTTGCTTAGTGTGCTGGCGTCTCGGAGGCCGTAGCCCCGGTTGGGATGGTATCTGGATTTTGGTCCCAAGCCAGGCCAACAGGAACTAAACATGGGGAAAGAATCGAACTACGGACGAGCATCTCTAGGAGTTCATGCGGACGATCACTTAAGCGCTACTAATGCAGTTGCTCCGTTTATTGGCGTATCCACGACATACAAATATCCAGACGACCCGGACCAATTGAAACCACCTGCGATTGGAGAAGATGTTTATTCGAGAGAGACACACCCTAACAATAGACGTGTGGAAGAGGTCTTGGGCAAACTTCTTGATGGGCATGCCATTTGCTATAGCTCGGGACTATCTGCCTTCCATGCAGCAATGATTTATTTAAACCCGAAACGGGTGTTTATCGGACAAGCGTACTTTGGGTGTCACAGTGTGTTGAATATTCTCAAGCGTAATTACAATGTCGAGGTCCATGACATTAATTCTGATCCAAGCATCCTCCAAAAGGGTGACGTTGTTCATCTGGAGACTCCAGTGAATCCCACGGGCCTCGCTTTTGATATGGAGTACTATGCCAAAATTGCTCATGAACGAGGGGCTTTTCTATTGGTCGATGCTACTTTTGCTCCTCCACCGTTGCAGTTCCCCTTTGAGCATGGTGCAGACATGATTATGCATTCTGCTACAAAATATTTGGGAGGTCATTCTGATCTTCTAGCTGGTGTCTTAGTCACCAAAGATCCAAAGGTCAAGGAGGCTCTTTGGCATGATCGCGAAGCTATTGGTACAATCAGTCCGTCCCTTGAATCGTGGCTTTTGTTGAGGTCTCTCCGCACGTTTGACATGCGCATCCGTGTTCAGCAAGAGAACGCGACGAAAATTGTGAAATTTCTAGCCGAAAACAAGGACAAACTGACTGTCATCGACAAGCTAACGCATTCTTCGCTTCAGACTGACGAGTTTATCGCGAAGCAGCTCCCGTTGGGTGGTCCGCCAGTGTTTGCGCTCGAATTGAAGACCACCGAAGCCGCTCGTACTCTGCCGTCGAAATTGAAACTCTTCCATCATGCGACTTCTCTTGGAGGTGCAGAGAGTTTAGTTGAGTGGAGAGTTCTCAGTGATAAAACCACTTCGGATCGTCTTCTTCGCTTCTCTGTGGGTGTTGAAAACGCTGAAGACCTTATCGAGGACCTCCGAAATGGGCTGTCCCAATTGTAGTTGTATGTAGATACGTATATTCGATATAGGACGTTTCGCTTGCCGGATGATCCGGAGACAACAATCTATCATTTGTTCTTACCTATGACTGATATTCAAATGCTGGTTTACGCAGGTCACGATGCTCTATACAATCACCAATTTCCATCATTTTATCTTCAAGCGCCTTGGTCATCTTCGCCACGATTTCTGAATATTTCGGGTCGTGATAAACGTTGAAGAGCTCCAGAGGGTCGTCCCAACAGTCAAAAAGTTCCCATTCGCGATCTTCACCACCATGGTTAGTTCCTTCCAAACCATATCCTTCATTATACCAATAGATTATTTTGTACCGGTGATCTCTAACACCATAATGAGCGTAGGCATTGTGGAATTCGTCACGGTGCATCCAGTATCTATGGTACGCTAATTGGGGCCAGTCGAACGGTGTTTTCCCGAGTAAGAGCTGCTTAAAACTGATTCCTTGCATATAGGTTGGTATCCGCTCATTGGCAAAATCAAGGAAAGTCGGAGCAAAGTCAACATTTGACACAATGTCATTACACACCGAACGTGGTTCGATCTCCCTAGGATAGCGAACGATGAAGGGCATCTGGAAAGATTCCTCATACATGAATCGTTTATCGAACCAGCCATGATCGCCCAAGAAAAATCCTTGGTCGGAAGTATAGATGACGACGGTATCTTTGGCCATGTCATTTTCATCCAGATAATCAAGAAGTCGAGCCATACTTTCGTCTACGGATTGGATGGTCCGCAGATATCGTTGCATATATCTTTGATACTTGAAATGGCGCAACTCCTGGTGATCCTTGAACTTGAAGACTTCTCCCGTTTGCTTGTCGATTAGACGGAAATTGGTCACATCTTGGGGGTTTGGTACTTTCCTGTGGCCTGCAACCAACACTTCCCCTACTTCTTCGGTCCCCCCATCTGGCTGGACCAACCCCAAGTCAAAATATGTCATGTCGACGTCAACTCGCATTTTAGCTTCCTGTGCCGCTTTGACACGATTTTTATAATCCTCATTATACGTCTCTGGGACCCTGATTTCTTCCTTATACCAATCACGATATTTAGGGTGGCATTCCCAGGAACGATGAGGTGCCTTATGGTGGCACATGACGAAGAACGGCTTTGACTTGTCACAGGACTTTAAAAAGTCAATAGTTTTGTCGGTGATAATATCAGTCGCATATCCAGCTTCTCTTTTGGATTGCCCCATCTCAATGAATTCTGGATCAAAGTACTCACCCTGTCCAGGAACAACCGACCAATAGTCAAAACCTGTGGGCTCGTGGTCAATACCCTCACCCAAGTGCCATTTCCCAATCATGGCTGTTTGATAACCTGACTGGCGGAGATGTTTGGCCACGTTTGGAATCCGCTTATTGATCTTACTATCCAATGTATAGACTCCATTAACATGATTATAAGTGCCTGTCAAAATGCTGGCACGGCTTGGTGTGCAAATGGAGTTTGTCACATAACAATGATTGAAGAGCATTCCTTCCTTTGCCAATCTATCAATATTCGGAGTGCTGTTGATTCCATGGCCGTAACAGCTAATAGCTTTGGCGGCATGGTCATCTGCCATAACGAACAGAATATTTGGCCTCGTCATTTTTTTTGTCTGGCAATTGAAAGCCTATTATCTTCTTTATATTATTTAGTACTCGGACCGAGTTCATCCCCCGCGCACTGACAAAACAAAAGAAAGCATATACTCCGAGAAGCCTGCGAGGCTACTGGAGTAGAATGCTACAGCACTTTCTAAGTGATCTCTATATTATATATCCAAGTATGTTATTACCCTGGTTATGTCAGTTGGTCCACGAAATCTCGATGATAGGGGTGACCGGACTTGTAAATGCATTCTTATCAATTCAATATATTCAACTGCCAGGCCCATATACTGCCTCATGGATTGTATTTACAACTTAAAGATCGACGCTAAGCTAATGCACTTGTCTGTTTGTCATAGGATCTATTGAGACGTTATAGGGAGACCCCCGCAAGAGGCTCCAAACCCTGTCGCAACGTAACAGTCTTATAACATCCCCACATATTAGCGTAGTACCTACGTTCCATATAGTGATCTTCTGCTTCAAATAGTAGTATATCAGTGTCTGGCTCTTAAACTAGAGATTAAAAAACCTCGGACCGAGTAGCGCCGCGCTCCACCCCCTCCCAAGTAATGTAATATGGGGATATAAGTCAGTTAACTTAGACCTCGCTCCGAGACTTAAAGGTGTCATAGATCATAAGCAGTAGTGCGGCATATGCGTGAGAGAAAAGTACTAAAGAGGGCATGTGATGCCTGTCGATTGCGGAAAGTGAAATGTTCAGGTTCAATGGACGGAGAAAACGGCAAATGCCAGCAGTGCATGCATTTAAATTTGGAATGTGTCTATACCGCAAAGCAGCTGTCCATGGAAAGAAAGGCAGGAAAAAGAAGTAACATTAAAAGGGGGCGCGTTATTTCACTGTATAAACAAGGAACGACACCCACACAACTGCTAGACCCGAAAGCTACGTCAATTACTGCAGAAGCGGTCTTCTTGGCAAGCAACGACCCCCAGGCAGTTGATTCGCAATTCGATTCAAAATATTTCCTCGAGCTGATCCCGCAGTACATGGAATCTGTATATCCGGCCTCGCCGGTCATAGACGAGCCGGAAATGGTCCAAATCATAGGCGAAATGGCTACCGACCCGCTCTCGCGAGCTATGGTTTATGCGATGGGCGCGGCCACAATTGGGCTCTCAATTGGAAGCACTGATACTGTGCCAGGCGTGGTTGAGCAGGCAAAATTTCTCTGTTCCAGAGCGCTGGACCTAAGAGGGCCCTTCCGTCCCCACGAAGCTATCACCCTTAAATACATTATGATTTCTCATTTCTTACACATGTGTTTTGCAAGCCAACAGGACCATGTGGGAGCCTGGTTTTATGTTAGAGAGGCAGCGACCCTGGCACAGCTGCTGAGAATTAACGAAGACCTGGAGGAGCCTGTAGGGCCGCAATTAAAACAGCTTTATTGGGTGCTTTATATTAGTGAGAGGAATAGGGCGATCTTCGATTACCGGTACCCTATCTTGAAAAGACCCAAATGGGATTTCCCAAGCGACCTAATATCTACAGATATGTATAATTACTGGTTCGTCAACCTCAAGCAGCTACTTGTAGTGGATGACACGTTTATAGACAATTGGCTGACTCGGGATGACGGCAGCTTTGTACTAACGAAAGAATGGGTAAAATACATGCATAAGGAGTTGACCCGACTCCCAGAAGATATTACTGAGCAAGAACAGCCCTGGCTAACGCCAATGTATTATTTTGACGTGGCGTTGACGAGATGGTGGGTTCGAATGTTGCTTTGGAAGGTTGCCACCGCGGGAAGCTACTTGGATTCAAATATCAAGAGCGGATGTCTCTATGTAGGATACCCTATGAAATTGGCACGCAAGTTATGCCAACTCATTGAAACAACTGACCTTCGGCTTATTGAGATGAACTGCGGATGTGTTGTACGAAAAATGTATGAGATAATATGTCCGTTGGCTGATCTCATCATCACCCTCCCTTATGCCTCAGATGAGAGTTTGCAAAATGACATTGACAATTGCAAGTACCTCATTAACTTTCTCAATAGGAATGTCCGCATGAGCCAAACTCGCAGAGCTGTGCTAGATCAAAAGCTCAAAAGTCTTGAGCAGGTCTTTCCCTATAAGTGCCACAAGTCACCTCGCTCCAATTAGTTGTTTTCCAAAGCTTTCCACCCTAAAGAAACATCATGATCCCCTTTAATTACATGGGTAGATCGACACCTCGAACCATATTACCATCCAATATTCTAAGAAACTATTCCCCGCATTCTTAAAAAAAAAAAAAAAAAAAAAAAAAAAAAAAAAACCCATTCTGACAGTAGAAAAGAAATGTACTCCCCAAGGAAGTTGATACTTCTTTTTATCGTTCGTGTTTGAAGCTTCAGTTAGGATAGTAATTCACCGTTAATCTTAACGGAAATACAGCAGCATGACCACCTCGGACCGAGTTCGACGTCCCCCGCATGCCGCGTGTAACATGAATTCCTTTTCGACTAATCTGCCACCTTCCCTGTATATGCAGGCCTACCACCCTTCCCTGAATATATAAGCCGGTCATGGCGGAGGAGAGGTACAGAAGTTGAAACTGGACCTGTATAATGAACGGAGAAACAAAGGTTGAAAAAGCAGATCATGTTGAGATAGGCTGTACGTCGCAGGGATTCGGGATTTGGACATCCGAGGAGGAAATGGTAGAACGAGCGAAATTAGCCTCTGACAAGGAACATGAAATGAGTATCAAGAATTGCTTGCGAAATTACTGTAAGGCTATTGCCTGGACTGTGATAATCTGTCTGTCCACTACCATGGAAAGTTACGACATGCAATTGATTTCTTC
This sequence comes from Blastobotrys persicus, assembly GCA_030585065.1. Taxonomy (NCBI): domain Eukaryota; kingdom Fungi; phylum Ascomycota; class Dipodascomycetes; order Dipodascales; family Trichomonascaceae; genus Blastobotrys; species Blastobotrys persicus. Next base: position 7,717 of record JAJMBO010000034.1, read on the forward strand.
TCTGTTTGGATACCCCAGCTTCCAGCGGAAATATGGTGAACAAATGCCTGATGGTTCTTATGAGGTCCCTGCTAATTGGCAGATGGCACTAACCGCTGGATCTGTAGTTGGTATTTTCATTGGTATCATGTGTAATGGCTATCTGATTGACTGGTTTGGCCACAAGAAGCTATTGATAGTATCTCATTTACTCATGACCGCCTTCATTTTTGTTCCCTTCTTCGCACACAACGTTCAGGTTTTGTTTGTTGGCGAAATTCTCTGTGGTTTACCATGGGGTATTTTCAATACAATAGCTCCATTATATGCGGTGGAGTGTTGCCCAACCAAATTGCGTCCATACATGGCCACCTATGTAAATCTCAATTGGGTTATCGGACACTTCATTTGCGCAGGGGTATTACAGGGATTGGTCAACAACACTACCGAGTGGTCGTACAGGATTCCCTTCGCCATACAGTGGATCTGGCCACTACCATTAGCCATTATAATCTATTTCGCCCCCGACTCGCCCTGGTGGTTAGTCAAGAAAGATAAATTGGAAGATGCTAAAAGTTCAGTTCAGCGCCTTACTTCCAAGAATACAACAGTTAACGCAAGTGATTTAGTTGCAATGATTAATCACACGTATTTGGTTGAGAAGGAAATGGCTGTCGGAGCATCATATACAGCTTGCTTCCAAGGGGATGACCTTAGACGGACCGAGATTGCTACCGTTGTGTGGGCATCGCAACCTTTAGTGGGGTTTGTCATTCAGAACTACAATAGCTACTTTTTTAAGCTAGCCGGGCTGGATCCATCGCAGGCATACAGTATTGCTCTTGGATCATTTGCGATTGCATTCGTTGGCACAGTTTCATCTTGGATCCTGCTCACCTACTTTGGTCGACGAACTCTTTATCTGTCCGGGCTAGCTGCCATGACTCCGGTACTATTTTGCATTGGATTCCTCTCATTCGGAGCATCTGGGAACGATGCAATCCCATGGGTTCAATCTGTACTTCTGCTAGTATGGTTCGCCATCTATGGACTCACTATCGGACCAGTGCCATTTCTGTTGTGTTCAGAAATCTCCTCATCCAAGTTGCGAACTAAAACTATCTCAATCTCCAGAGGCGCCTGCTATATCATGTTCGTCCTATCTACAATTTGTGGTCCGTACATGCTTAACCCGGGGAACGGAGACCTCAAAGGCAAGGCAGCTTTCCCCGCCGCTGGCTGTTGTATTGTTCTCTTTGTTTGGGCCTTTTTCAGGCTACCTGAATCAAAGAATAGAACTTTTGCAGAGCTAGACATCCTTTTCGCACGAAAGGTCCCAGCAAGAAAGTTCAAGTCATTCGTCCTAGACTTTTATGACGAAGTAGATGTCAATAAACATGCAGACAACTAGTTAAAAACCTCAGTGCCTCGCACGGTATTCTTACCAATACGTCCCTTTTCCTTGAATCCTGTCCCATTATTAATACCACATCTATCTTCTGTAACATTACTCATAACCTAAATCATGATCACCTAATAGAGGCAAGGACGATGTTCCTGGTCCACCGTTGTTTGGAGGGGGAGCTGGTATTTCTGGGGCGGCAAATAAAGTTTCAAATGTAAACTCTTGTGTAATGCTTGTTCCTACCCTGCCATATGACTGCTCATGGTTAATTAAGAACTCGGCCAATGTCGCTGGGTCCTTGTTCGCTTCTCGATGGATTCGGTCCGGGGATCGTGTAGCTGTTATGGTGTCTGAACGAAGAGCTGCATGGATACGTCCCATCTCATCAAACAGCTTCTCAGGATCCACCATGTCAACGATACAAGATTCGAGACGAAGGGCCAATCGAGCAAGCTCTGGGTGATCACTCTTGACGAGTGGTGACCAGTAGAAGGAATCCAATGCAACAGAATCATATTTGTGATCGGAGAATGGCCAAGCGTCATCCTGAAGATACTGCAGGAAAGACGCCACTAGTGATTGAGTGGGTTCTTCAGAAAATAGTCGGCGGTAGGCGTCCTCACACAGGTTTATGGCCACTGGTGTCGTAATGACATCCGCGTTGAAAATGGAGCGCTTCGTGGCCGGGTCGAATATAGTTGCGAGGATTAATAACCTGAGATCCCAGGATTGAAGGCGCCTATTGAGGGTATATTTGACTTCCTGCATGGTCTGAGAAGATATCCCAGCCACATGAGCAGCTTCTTCTAGGGCTGTCCATAATTTGTAAGCAGCCGGAAGAATCATTCTGAGCCTGGGGGAGCCATTCCGACGATAGTCTGACAGAGCTCCTGTTAATTCACAAGCAGCGTGAATCAGGGTGATGAACTGGCCATCATCTACATTTCCTGAATTAGGCGGGAATAGTGGTATTTCCGACTGAGTGCTTAATATGTACAGCGAACGAGAAACAGCTTGGTTGTATTGTAGTAATGTTCGCATTGGATCATCATCCATGGCATCTTCTTCGGCCCTTTCTTGTTGTTCATCTCCACCATTGAGTTCTCTACGCGCTCGTCCAAGAGCTTGCCGCCCTTCAGGAGAGTCCCTCAGCAATCGCGTAACGTTTGAGGCAAATACCAACGCATCACGCATCCCAGGAAGAGCTAGTAGAGAATCACCAAGCATTGACCTTATATCTTGGTCATAGCATCCCAATTGTAGGACTCCTGACGAAGTATCCCCATCATTCATTGACAGTACGTTACGGGCACTATCTGTGACTACCACACCAGCCACTTTAGGCGCCAGGTCTGGATGTCGTACCACGGTCACAATAGATTCATAACTGACCCTTTCAGTATTAGTCACATCTTTCCATTCCCACGCCAACGATCGCCCGTTTGGGGTTCGAAGCACATAACCTAGTATCATCCGCTGGGCATAATTTTTCCAACAATCAACTGTTAACGTGACCCATTTGCATTGAGAAATCTCACTTATTGTTTCAGACTTCAATGAGCGATCAGCCTCCATCAATATCCTACCGGAAAGACTTGCTCTCGTCGGAATTAACTCTGGATGACTCTGCAACGTCGGACATAATGTTTCCAACATTTCCCGGAACGCAACATCTTCCACGTTATTGAATGGCGACCCAGTACTAACCAAGGCTCGTAAAATCTGCCTCTCCATCCTATTGATCCACTTTCTTCCTGGATATTCATCCCCACGGTCAGATGACCGTCGATTTCTCTTTCCATTTAAATTGTTAGCCTGTTGTGGCTGTGCTTGTGGCGGGGACAGACTACCGTTTCCGTTGCCATGGTAACCTCCATATAAAAGCATCGCCGATCCGTCATTAGCAGCAGTTACTCGGCCAATTCCCTCTGAGATATCTACTGCTGTGCTACCTCCTGGATTGGTTCCACCTCCATGGTTAGTATTCACTCGTTCCGTAACAGTCAGCATAGGCAATGGCCCTTGGTATGCTTGGCATTGATTCAAATGTCGAATAACGGCATCCGTTCGTGATACAAACTGACTTTCAATACCAGCACCACGGCAATGGATGCATGCCACCTTGAATTCCGACTTATTCGCCCGCCCAACTCTTATTGTGTGCTTCTCCACGAGCTCGCTCCGTCGTCCCATAGTCGTTTGCCGTAACGTAAACGGAGAAAATATTACGTTGACGGAATCCCAAAACCGGCCCGGTCAGATTCTTCCGGGTAACACTGTCTCCCATTACAGCTTGAACATGTATATATGCCTGGATTACATAGGTTTTTTGCTTACTAGTAGTGCTGATGTCACCACGCAAGTCTAATGAATTGCAATTCCGTGAGTTGTCAATACGATGACGGCCAGCACTCTTTAACTGGAATAGTTTGATTGAACTGATGCAAATAATAATGAATTGATTATAAATTAGTGGGCTTGACTTTCTTCGACAAATCGTAGCGCATCTTCTCTAGAAATGGTGTCAATAGAAGACATTTTGTTGTTAAACGTAACACCATAGAATCTGTCTGCCACTGAGAGAAGCTCTGGTCGGAATGTTGTACAAACGAACTGACCGTCAGCTGAAAGCTCTTTGATCATTTCAGCAACAGCTGTTCGATATTGTGTATCCAAGTTAGCGTCAACCTCGTCAAGGAGATAGAATGGAGCTGGATCACATTTCTGAATGGCAAATATGAGCGCCAATGCACAAAGTGATTTTTGCCCGCCAGAAAGCTGTTCTAGCCGCTGTTGTTCGTCTCGCTTGCTGTTGAATGAGACTCGAATTGAAACACCAACGTAGTTTTCAACTCGGGAATGTGCATCCTCGTTTCCATCTCCATCATCTTCTTGGGCCTGCGTAGAAGGAGCAGCTGCGTCGGTATCTGTCTTCCTCAGCATTATAAGTTTGCCAGTCCCGGCGGGTACAATTTTTTGGAAGACCTCAGAAAAGTACTTGGCCACCTGTTTAAACGTTCTATCAATTGCCTCGTCCTTTCTATGATCAAGATTCTGAATTAATTCCTTGATGGATTCTTCACTGTTATGAAGCTCGTCACGACGGGCGCTTAAATCTTCTCGTTGTCGAGAGAAATTCGAATGCTGTTCAAGAGCCTTTTTGTTAACATGGCTAAACTTTTTGAGATCTTCTCCCAATTCCGAACTCTTTTTCAACAATTTTGATGTTGGTTGATCCTTATAATATTCGTAGGACGATAGAACCAAAGTGCCCAAGCTGCGCATTTTGCTTTCACATTCCTGCTTGCGTTTTTTGAGCTCACCGCGCTTGGCAGAGAGTTCTGACAGCTTCTTTTGTGAATCCTTCGCAGCATTCTCTGCTTGCTTCATCTGATCAGATAGTTTGTTCATCTCTTCATTGAGGCGAAGAGTTTCGTCGGAGAGTCTTTCCTCCTCCTGCTCCAGTGATTTGAGCTTTTCTCGTGCTTCATCAACTGCACCGTCATACCTCGCAAAGTGCGAGCGTAGGGAAGCTATCCTTGTGTCATCATAGCTATCGTCTTCAAGCTCATCAGATTCAATCAATAGTCTCTGCTGTCGAGGATGGAGATTTTCGGACAGTTCACTCTCAATGGAACGCTTTTCCTCTTCAAGAGTCACCCGTTTTTCCATGATACCACTAATCTCCTTCTTCGTCTCTTGAACCGATGATTGAAGGTGTTCCAGTTCTAACATTTCATCGTCTGAAAGGGTATTGCTGTACCCAGCTGATAAATCTTTTTCATACGATTCCAACTTGTTAGCAATTTCTTGTCGAAGAACAGAACTAGAGGACAGGCCCTGTTTAAGTTCGTCAACAGAAGTTTGAAGTTGACGAAGCTGAGACTCAGCTGAACCCACACTGTTATTAATTGAGTTCAACTCCGTTTCTGCTTTGATTAGCTGGGCTGAGTACCGTGCCTCTTGATCTCCGAGCTTATTGATTTCCTGAGACACTTTGGTCAGGTCTTGCTTAAGTTGTCTCATCTCCCTTTCTGCGTCAAAAAGTTCATTGCGGGCTTGTTGAACATTTCGTGTTGCATCGATTCTGGACTTGCGAGTATCATGATAGCCACCAGTAACAGTACCGCCTCTATCAATCTTATCACCCAATAAGGTAATGGCGTTTAGTTTTGTACTATGTTCAACATTACGGCAAGTGTCGAGGTTGATGCAAAGCACGGTTTTACCGAAGACCTGCTCAACAGCTTTGTTAAATCTTGGGTCACACTTGATATATTTTACGAGCGGGACGACTTCCTCTTCATTTTCCGGAAATTTGGGTCTAGCCGGGTTGATTCGGTTCAGAGGGACAAATGTAGCCCGGCCAGAGGTCTTGTTGAGTTGATGGAGAATTTTGGAGGCCGTTTCATCTGTATCCACCACAATATGGAAAAGAGAAGCTCCGGCAGTCACTTCCATTGCCAGCTTGTATTTGTCGTCGAATGAAATTAATTCTGCCAGTGTGCCATAAACACCTTCAATCTTGTGTGCTTCAACGATACGTTTGACGTTCTCTAATCCAGTGCTTGTAGCACGGTCCATAGTTTGATATAGTTGGCGCTCAAACTTTTTGACCATGTCTTTGGCATTATTAAGTTGAATTTCTTTTCGGCTCTCATCTCGCCACAAAGAGCGACGTTGATCTTGAAGCTCTGCGACCTTGTCTTTAGTCTGCATATGATTTTGACGAAGTTCACGGCAGCTCTTCCGGGCCTCAGATGCCTTTTCCCGAAGTTGTAACATTTCGGACTCGATGTTGGATATTTGCTCCTCAGCATCAGCAAGTTCAGCTTTCCTGGACGAGATCGTTTCATCCCTGCCCTTGAGTGTAGACCTGAGGGACTTGATCTCATTATTTATCCATTCCTCATACTCCTGCTTGCTTTTGAACGCTGCCCCACGACCCTGCTTCAGCCGTAAGTGTTCCAAACGTGAAGAAGCGGCGCTGTGTTGATTCTTAAGTTGTTCTTCTTTGCTTTTGAGTTGTTCATATTTGGGAGTGATTTCCTCAAGTCGAGCGGTGTGGGAAGTAATCTCAGATTCAATATCTTTCAGGTCGTTAGTTCGACGTTCTTTAGTCCGCTGATGATCTGCCGACTTGCCCTCAATTTCATCTATTTCCATTTTCAGCTCAGTTGACTTTTGGATAGACTGCTCCAAGTCCCGATTCGCCTGTGTCTTGTCCAATTCTACGATTTCAATTTGCTCTTTGATTTTCATCAACTCTGCATCAAGTTTGCGATATTGGTCTTCTCGGACATCGCGCTCATTGAAGCAATGTTGAATATGCTCAGACAGGGCAATGTTATCGTCTTCAAAAGACTCGTACTTCGATTCCAGTTCAGCAATCTCATTTTGCTGAATAGCATAGTCAATACACCGTTTTTCCTTATCTTTCTCCTGATAATCTTTCAGCTCACGCTTCTCGTCTTCAAGCTCGTGCAGTCGCTCTTCGATGAAGTTGAGGTTTTCGTCAATGCGCTGTTGCTTGAAAAGCGTCTCTTGCATCATTTCCAGCGACTTCTTCCTCCGGTCCTCATAGGTCTGGGTACCTGCTACCGTCTTCAACAAATCCAGTCTTTGTGAGTCTTTGGCATTAGTCAAGTCAACAACTTTGCCCTGAGGGACGATGTAATAAGGGTTATTCCTGGAAAAGCCCGCGCTCTCCAGAAGATCTCGAACTTCGGTCTTATTAGCATGCTTCCTATCGATGGAAAAGTCGTCCTTCTTCAGTCCAATTGTTCGCCGAATTACCACCTCCTGGCCGTGATGGGGAATTCGGCCATCGGTGTTGTCCAAGACTACTTCCACATACGCACTCATGACAGAGCTACCCGACCCTTCGTGGATAAGCTTGGCTCTCTCATCCCTATGGGTCGTTGAGAGCACGTCTCCCAGAACAAACCGCACAGCTGTGAAGAAATTACTCTTCCCTGACCCATTCCGCCCCACAACCACATTGCAATGTTCACTTAGTGGATCCGTCCGAGACTCATTTTTATACGACTTGAACCCTTTGATGACAATCTATAAACGTAAGCAATCCATGGCCCTAACGGCTTCACAATACAACCGCCACTTACATGCTTAATATACATTTTGTATCAAATATAAAAAAAAAAGCCTGTGGATGCTTTGGGGAACGCGTTGCCGGTGACAAAACGAATGGCACGCGTCCACCGCGCGTCGCCAGTCAACTCGCGTATATTAATATTTTCACTACCACCACTTCCACCCCTCGTGTCTGATTACGTAAGTGGGGCTTAAGGAGGCGAAACTACTTTTGAGATTGAAAGTAAAATAGTACTTCTACGGCTCGGATCCAGGGGGGAAGTGGTTGTATGTGACCTTATTGTGTAAGACAAGACAATATGCGTGCGCTGGGCGAATGAACTGTGTTTCGACTCGATTTCCGTAAGTGGAAGATTTTTATTTTCGTAACTATAAATTGAAAGGTGTAATAGACTTGCAGGTGGAAAATGTCTGAGCTGCGACAGTCATTGTTCTTTGGACAAAAAGAAACCAGAAACGGACGAAGAACCATCATATAAGCGTAATTAACCAATATTTAGCGGATGTTTTGTTGTCGCTGATGTGCGAAGTGTCAATTAATCCAGATCTGAGACTACAGGTGGATGTATATATTTGGGTTGGAAATAACTGACGACCAGTGTAAGGGTATACGTATATTCATACTTAGGCAATAAATATTCCCGGAAATGGCGCCACTGTCCAAAAGAAAAAAAAAATCAATGGATTGGGGCAGTGACATATAATTTATTTGCAAATCGAGATGCTTTAGGCTGCGTTTCGGAGAGCGATATAAAGCTTATTAGGTACTTGGTGTTAATATAAAAGATTTTGTTCCCTCAATGGCTAGGATCCGACTTGTACCGGAAAAAAAAATCACGACAGAGAAATGGACAGGTCTGATTCGGGTTGTATTCCTTCTGAAGTTGTGGCGGCACGAGCGGTGGGCAAGTTCATCACTCGATGTATACTTTCGTACGAGCGGAATCGACAAGAACAGGTCGTTGACCACAATCTGTTTGTTGAAGAAGAAGATGTTCAGCCAGACTCGCCAACTATCCACGAAGTCAAGCCATACTGGGACACGCAGTCCGGCATAGTGTTAGATTTTGGATGCGGCGGGGGTAACATTTCGCTCTATCTCAAACCCTATATCCATAAGGCCATTGGTATCGATACTTCGCATCCCATGGTTGAGGTCTACAAACGGCGTACTGGCTTTGAGGGCTATTGTTGTAATATCGCACATGACACGATCCCTGGATTGGATGACGTTGAGTTCGATGCCATAGTATGCGCTCTGACTTATCATCACAGCGATGATCAGGGTTTGGTGACCCAGAAGCTGGCGGAACGTCTTCGACCAGGTGGTTGGCTATATGTCGTCGATTTTGACCCTACCAAGGAGTACGGGTCGGCTGAACATGTGTTGAGAATACATGGTTTGGGCCATCGCGATGAAGAGTATGATACTGAAGCGCTGTTAATGGAGTTTGGGTCCACGCGAGCCCCGGACTTTTGTCCAGAAATTGCTATTCGTAGTTTCGAACGTGCTGGGTTAACTACCGTTGGTGTAGACTCTGGATTATGCATTCGCGTCAAGCCATCCCTTGAAGAGCTTCAATGTATGTCTGGTCAGTTTGACGAGGATTTTGTAAAATTCCCTCGCGACTCCAGCGGCAGGGTGGACTTAACTTATGGGCTCATGGTGGTGGCCGGCCAAAAGCCTGCAGCTGGCCATTGAATGGACAGGTGAAAAGAAAATGACAACGGAGGTTGCACACTTCTTTTGTTTCTAAAAATCCGCAGACCCTGACTGCCCCCTGCAGGTCTCCGTTTCAGGGTCCCGAGATCTGCTAATCGATTACTTGATCAGGCGATGTCTGGACCAGGTTGCCATTCCGTTCACTGAGCGTCGGTCCCTGATTATTACTTCATCCACTACAAATATATATATATATATATATTAGCCCTTAATATCCACAGGGTCTTCCGTCCCAAACCCGCGCTGTTATCTACAGACATCAATATAAGGTGGGCTCATTTGGCCGATCACTACCGATGCCGGTCCGATGCACCATCATCTCATCTCCTCAACAAACACGCCGGCGACACCGCCTTGGTCGGCCCAGGATGTAGACGGGATATGCTGTGGATAAGGAGATTGAAACTCTTACTGTCTATGTATGTGTTTGTGGATATATTATAAAGATAGCAAAAAAAAAAAATAAAATAAAAATAAATATAAATATAAAAAAATAAATAAAAACTAACAAAAAAAAGACTACCAAGTTGACACGTCTGAAAGTGCTAGATCCAGTTTCCTTGGAATTGGATCTGACCTTTTTTTGTCAACTGATTCTTGTTGGCTGCAAAAGGGCCATTCGCATAGCAAATGACCAGTAAGGGTGGCTTTAGGTAATCTCCGAAACGATGTGCACATACAGTGTCCACAATTGCAAGTAAATATGAATCCGCCTTATCAAGTCTTGATCAATTTTCCAACCTCTACAAGCTTTAGCATTCAACATCGAGGTAGACGTGGTTAGAAAGCCCCCAGGGACCCTTACCCCTATCCACCACATATTTCACGCTTGTTGTTCCGGTAATCCACATATTTGTTTACACGCGTAAATCAATCATCAACTATCAATTAACCGACCACGAACTACACTCGAGCCACGCTTCACAAACCCTAAGCCGGCAGGGAAAAGGTAAAAAAAATCCCTTAAAAAAAAAAAAAAAAAAAAAAAAAAAAGGACTACTGGGTTCCCCTCCTTTATGTTGAGATGGTGTTGGGGAGCCGGGTAATTACCCCTCATTTGAAAATTTCAGGTCAAGCCCAACAGGTTTAGTTTTGGGAGATTATAAAGCTGAGGTGGTCGCGCACCCCTCCCTGCTCGCATTTTTATAGAAAACCCACTAGTTTATACTCCATGTCTGCTAAATCGATTCGAGAGGCCGACGGCAAAGCTTTGCTGAGCTACTTTTTGCCAAAGAGTCCCGTGTACTGCGCTTCGGAGCCAAAGACCTCGTTCCAGGCCGCCACTCCAAAGCTTGCCTCCATTGAATTCTCAGCTGAAAAGCCAATTGAACAGACCTTCAAGGAAGTTGAGGAGGCATACCCTTGGTTGTTGGCTAAGGATGCCAAGTTTGTTGCAAAGCCCGATCAGTTGATCAAGCGACGTGGTAAGTCGGGTCTTCTGGCTTTGAACAAGACCTGGGCCGAGGCCAAGGAATGGATTGGCGAAAGAGCGCTCAAGACCCAGAAGGTCGAGCACATTGAGGGAGTGTTGAAGAACTTCTTGGTCGAGCCGTTCGTTCCACACGAGCAAAAGCATGAATATTACATCAACATCCACTCTGTCCGTGAGGGCGACTGGATCCTCTTCTACCACGAAGGTGGTGTTGACGTCGGTGACGTCGACGCTAAGGCTTCCAAGATGCTCATCCCTGTTGACATTGAGAATGAATATCCTTCCAACGACACCCTCAAGAAGGAGCTGTTTGCCCATTGTCCTGAAGACCAACACGAAACTCTCGTTGACTTTGTCAACAGACTGTATGCTGTCTACGTGGAGTTGCAATTCACTTATCTGGAAATCAATCCGTTGGTGGTCATTCCAACTGCCAACGGCGTTGAGGTCCACTACCTCGATTTGGCCGGAAAGCTCGATCAGACGGCCGAGTTCGAGTGCGGTCCAAAGTGGGCTGCCGCTAGATCTCCTGCTGCCCTCGGAAAGGCTGTCGCCGCCTCCAGTACCGGCAAGGTTAGCATCGATGCCGGTCCACCAATGGAGTTCCCGGCTCCATTCGGCCGTGAAATGTCTAAAGAAGAGGCCTACATTGCCGAGCTTGATTCCAAGACTGGTGCTTCACTCAAGCTCACCATTTTGAACTCGAAGGGCCGCATCTGGACTCTTGTTGCCGGTGGTGGTGCTTCTGTCGTCTATGCCGACGCCATTGCCTCCGCTGGCTATGCTCATGAGCTTGCCAACTACGGTGAGTACTCTGGTGCTCCAAACGAGGTCCAGACCTATGAATACGCAAAAACCGTGTTGGATCTTATGACTCGTGACGCCCCTGTCCCAGAGGGCAAGATTCTCTTCATTGGCGGTGGTATTGCCAATTTCACCCAGGTCGGCTCCACCTTTAAGGGTATCATTCGTGCCTTCAGAGATTACAAGAGCGAACTTCATAACCACAAGGTCAAGATCTACATTAGACGTGGTGGTCCAAACTGGCAGGAGGGTCTGCGACTCATCAAGAGTGCCGGTGAGGAGCTCGATTTGCCAATGGAGATCTTTGGCCCTGACATGCATGTCTCTGGCATTGTTCCTCTGGCCCTTAACGGTAAGCGACCCAAGGGTGTTCAGCAGTTTGGTGCTGCCTCCACCACTGCCCCTTCTACTCCTCTCTCCATCTAGATTAATTTAATGTTTTAACCATTCCGAATTGCTTACTGTTTCGTAGCCTTTTTTTTTTTTTTTTTTTTTTGTCACAGGCTCCTAACGCAAACCGAGCCAAGAGCTAATTAAGCACATTCTCGAGGCTCACTTGCTCAACCACGTCGTTCTCAGCCTTTTCTGCTGATCCTTTACGTACAGAGTAACTATACACTCTGTCCTAAATGCTTTCTCCTTCTCAACCGTCCAGCCCAGCTCAGTCAAGCTCGCCGAGCAAAAAAGGACAAGAGGTTCCAATTTATTAAATTAAGTGTCGGGTGTGGAGGGTAACTTAAAATTCGGCAGGCTGGCGGCGGCGCACACAATATCCTCCCATTTCGAACCAGCTTCACGAACATTAATTATCGGCCGTTCTTCCGTCTGGATCGGTTTTTTTATTTATAATCCTTCATGCCTACTACACGCGGGAAGCGGAAGATACAGACAACTCTGGATGGCCAGCTGGCCGAAGAAGAGGGTCCCAGCCGACGTAGCACGCGTTCGTCTTCCCGGAGAAAGAGCTCGACTGTGAAACTGAATCTTCCGCCGGTTCCTGATGACGAGGAAAAAGACCCGGAATACGATGTCAACGCGTATTCCGATTATGAAGATGCCCTTCTGCCCGAGGACGAGATTGATGAAGATGATGACGATGACGATTCACTTGACGACGATGATGACGATTTTGGCGGTCATGGCAGCCGTAGGAAACGCCGGTCTGGATCCCGAGGTAAGACAAAAAGCGCTAGCAAATGGGCCAAAAAGTATTATGTGAGTGAGGGTCTGACGTTGTCCGAATGCGAAGAGGAGGATGCGCCATGGGATGACGAGAAAAACGGAATCGAAGTGGTGGATCCACAGTCACCTGAAAATTCCCCAGTGGTGGCGTTTATTGTGCTTTTCCAGGCGCAGTTTATGGACTTTTTCGAAGGGGTGCCTGCAATTGGCCCCCAAGACGTGGAGCAGGCCATTCAGGACCCAAATGGACTCTCGGGGAATGTAGAGCTGTTCCTCTGTCGAACGTTGACGCTAATGCTGAACCGGAAAAAGCCAGTCGAGGCAGGAAGATACCATCGAGCGTTGGAGGAAATCCACTCACAGCTCGCAACCCTGGGTGTTTCGCAGTTTTGGCCCGAGAATCTAAAATTGAAGAGCGGCAAAGACGCGCTCAATGTGCTAGGCTGGAAGGATAAGCTAGAGTTTTTTCGGATGCTAATCATTTGGACTCTCTCAAATTCTAACGTTGTCCATCAACTATTATCCAATGACAGTACTGGGGAAATTGGTGCCATGTTCCAACCGATCGGGCTGGATGGCGATAAAAACCGCTATTACCTAGTCAAAGGTGCTGGAGACACTCAGTTTAGACTTTACAAAGCGTCCAATCCGTATGTTTGGGCATGCTCATGGACTTCAGTTGCAGGCAATGCCGATGAGCTTGAAAGCTTTGTCAAAAAATTGGAGGAGGAAGACCAATCTAGTGCCGCTGCCGAATTGCGCAAGTATCTAAGCGATGAAGTTGACGAGCTGCGGGAAAGTGAGATTAGGCGGCAGAAGGAAGAGCAGAAGTTATTGCGCAAGAAGCAGATGCAGGAACAGGCTGATTTGGTCCGAAGTGGTCAAGGACTGTATACCGGACGGACCCGCGGGAAGCGTATAAATTACAACGTAGACGCTTTGGCCAATGCCATGGAAGAAGATGTGGATATGGAAGAAGACGTTAAAAGTGAGCGAGAGGAGGATTTTAACCCTGACGAAGATGACGAGGACGAGGAGGTTGCTAGTTCTACAAGTCGTCGTAGATCGGCCAGACTACGTGGTGAAGAAGCCAAGCAAGTTACTCTGGAGGATCTGGAACGAATAGAAGAAGAGGCTTCCCATCGATCCAAAGTAGTCGTCCTCAAATACTCTCCTCAGAAGCTTTATCAGAATTATTATCAACACCAACTACATTACCGTCAATATCCTCAAACAGCATATCCCTATCAGTATCCCCAGCAACACCAGTATGCCATGGCCCAGCAACCGGCTCCACAGTATCCTGGGCTTTCGCCACATGCACAACAACAAATTAGATATCCTCAGCAACAACAACAACAACAACAACAACAACAGCAGCAGTGGAATGTCTACCAGCAACAGCAGTATGCCCAAGGTTATCCTCAGTACCAGCAATATTACCAGCAGCACTACTATCAACAGCCACAATACAGACCAGCTCCGCCGCCTCCTCCACCCCAATATGCGGCTCCACCAGCTCAACAGTACCAATCACACCCTTATCCTCAACAACATTACCAGTACGCTCCTCAGTATCAACAGCCGCCTGTTACTGAGCCACACGTGCCCAACCACCGGCACATAACGGCGTCATCGCAGTCGCCGCAACAGCACCCTCCAACATCTGCGTCGACAATCCCTCCACATCCCTCTACGATGTCTGCATCTCAACCTACTGTTCCCGAGTCGCAACCCGCTACTGTGTCGTCTCAGCCTATCACTGCCTCTCAGCCTCCCGTTCCTCCATCTCAAAGTGTGCCTGCCGCTTCTCAACCTCATACTGCGTCGTCCCAGCCTAGTACTGCCAATTCTCAGACTATTAATACTACCACAACCTCTCAACAACCTACAATTGCCTCTTCGCAGCCACAGCCTACTGCAGGTTTATCCCAATCTCCTGTGGCGGCTTCTCAGTCACCCCCATCACCCCAACGGCCAGGCACGCCACCGGCGCAGCCATCGACGGTCCAATCTAGTTCCCCAAGTGGTCGAGGACTCAAAGTCAGCGATATCATCGATCCATCGCCTTCAGGGTCCACTTCAGAAGCTAATCAAGATGTAACGAACGGTAAATAGATATAATTATTATTGTCCAAAGAACTACGATCAAACTCACACACTCGTGCGATTTACTTTCAAAACAGTGCAACTAAAAACGACAAAATACTTAATTGATTAGAATCTCTAATGGATGATACGGACAAATTCACGCTCCTTTCGTCGCTTGGCGTCAGTGTCGAAGTTGTCACGCATGGTGAGGTAGCTTCGGTGGTGACGAACCAGGGCGGTCAGATGGTCCTTAAGGTGACTTGGCTTGATGCCGAGGGACTCAAAGGTCTCAACATCTTCGTTAACAATCTGATCGATGTACATTCGCTCGACTTCATCTGGACAAGTGGTTCTCCAGTAGATGAACTGGGTCATCTTGGTGAAGAACTTATAAAGTTCCTTAGGGAACTCGATCTCTCGAATGTCTCGGAAAGTGGCATCACGAACCAACTGAACAATCTCCTTGAACTTGTATACATCTGGACCGTTCAACTCGTACGTCTTGCCGGCAGTAGAGTCGTCGTAGCCAATCTTCTCGAGAGCGCGGGCAACGTTCTGGACGTAAACTGGGCGCAAAGTCTCGTTACCACCATTGCAGGATGGGATGATGTGAGCTGGACCAATCTTTTGCAAAAGGTTGTCAGCATTACCAAAAATTGGACCCGGTCTAACAATGGTTGCATCAGGGACAATGTCACGAACAGCCTGCTCACCGAGAGCTTTGGTTTGGAGGAACCGAGATGGGGAGTTGACATCAGCAGAATGGGAGGAGACGTGGATAAAGCGAGAAACGTTGTACTTCTTAACGGCCTCAGCAATTCGTCGTGCACCCTCCACATGCACATTTTCGTAGGTAAAGTTCTTGGTTTCATAGTCCCGACCAATGAGGTTGAAAACGATGTCTGAATGCTTCACAGAGTCTTCAATAGACTTGACGTTTCGTAAATCAAACTCCATGAAATTCACAACTCCTAGATCACCGCACACCTTCAAATGTCGCTTGGTCATCTCTTCTCTGTATGGACACACAGTAATAGTTCCATGCTTCGCGAGCTTGGACACCAAATTGGTTCCAAGCTGTCCATTTGCACCAAACACTGTAGCAGTGAACCCAGTTCGGGACGAGCGTCCTCCAGAACCCACCGAGATCACCGTCTTGCCAGATCTAGTCTTGTGGATATCCGAGTCCAGGACTTCAAAGGTCTGAATCCCCCGGGCTAGAGCCACTCTAGTTGGCCCTCTGCTCGCAGGTCTAACTACACTCAGCATATCGCTACTGCCTTTGCTTGAAAAAACACTGGGTGCCTTTACTCCCAAAGCTTTAAAATCCTCTTTCTCTCATTGGTCCGCGCGCCTTCCCGCGTGGTCACTCCCCTAACCCTTTGACCCTAACCCTCGAGAGTTTCCTTGATTCTGCAAAAGGCTGTCTGGTGTTTTTTAAAGACAACAATTGAGTGTGAGGTGGCTTGTGGTCTAATTCCAAGGTCACTTGGTTTTGGTATGATTTCTTTAGAGGTAATTCTGGATCAAATTAAACCTCGAAGGCTAGGAACCGGTGCTCGTTTTTGGCGAAAGTCTAGGGATATGAAAGTAGCTGTTTTTAATGTAATGCAACAAATTTTCAGCCTATTCCTTTCCAAGGGAATGCTACTTCTACTGTTGTCGGACGGACCTAATATGTTCAATGAATATGTGGGTCGGGGGGTCGCCGCGCTCGCGCGGAAAGAGAAAAAATTGGCGGTGGTGCGGCTTGAAGAAAAGGTGAGGCCGTTCAAAAGGAGAGGGTTTAGCTCTTTTCAAGATAGCGCGATGGGGAAGAGAAAGTTTGCTACGGAGTTTGAAGAGTGGAAGGAGCCTTCGAAGAAGGTTGGGAGAAAAGAGAAATACGATGATGATGAAATTGATTCTCAGGCGGAAAGGAGGGAAGCAAAGCGGGCTCGGAAGCTAAAACGAGCCAAGAATAAGGAAGAGGCAGAGAAGCAGGATGCGGCACATGTTGAAGAGAAAACTGAGTGTAAGCTGAAGGATAAAAGACGGAAGGCTAAGAAAGAGGCTAAAGGTCAGCAAGAATTGACCGAAAGCAAAGCAGAGGATACTGCTGTGGATCAAACGAGGGACGACTCTGGTAAGGAATCCAATAAGAAGGAGGGCAGGGCATCCAGGAAGGATAAAGGAGGAAAGGAAAGAACGGAGAAAAGGAGTAATAAGAAGCCTAAGAAATCTGAAAAGAAAGAGAAGGATAAAGAGTCTGAGAAGGCTAGGAGATCTGAAAAGAAAGAGAAGGATAAAGAGTCTGAGAAGAAGGCTAGGAGATCTGAAAAGAAGGATAAGAAACCCGAAAAGAAGGATAAGAAAGCTGAAAAGACAGAGAAGGATAAAAAGAAAGATGAAAAATCAGACGGCGATAAGCAATCTGAAAAAGCCATATCTGTGAGTGGATTAGACGATGAACAACAGGCCAAGTTTCTAAGATTGATGGGAGCCAGAAAATCAAATAAGGACATTAAGGTTACGAAAGGTTCAGACAAGGCCAGCCGAAATGAGGACTTGGAGCGCCAGTATGAGCAAGGAATCAATCTAAAGCAGAACAAACGCACTGGTTTAGGCGGACTATAGGTATGTATTACATGTAGCATTTAAAAGATTTTCAGTAATCGCAGCACTTCAAGCACGCCTCCTCCAAAGACCAAGAATGCCAGCACGACTAGAGCTTTTGTTAGTTTTGCACATGATACGTTTTGTGTCCTTGAGCTAATTCAAAGGGCGAGCACAGTCCATTGCCCTGCAATGAACTCTGCTTGATATCCCGGTTTATCTTATTCTACCGGACGGGCTTTAGATATAAGGATATGGGCTTTGACCTCAGTCGAGTGCTACGACGGGGTAATTGAACACGGGATCAAATGAACCTTACCTAACCACGTTTTTGAGACAGGGATTGGTTGCTTTTGAGGGGGCGCAATCTCTGATTCTGGTCGTCCCTTCTTCTTCTCCTCTCGTTTTGCAAACTTTTGGTTTGCTATCCGCTGTCGAGGGGTCTGTTGGGCCATTTTTCTAGTTAATGTCTCTATCTGATGCGTGGCCGTAAACGTGTCATCGCATCACCTCTACGGCGACGTCCTTCGGGTCGCCGGCGCCGATCGGGCCTACGCCACCTTCGCCACAATCCAACGGCTTTCCTATCGCTAGCCTGTGAATGGTTTGATTGACTGTTCTGTTTGTTTATTTGTTTATTTATTTTCCACTGTGTGTTGGTGCGGTGACCGTTGCTAGTCTGGCCATATGCTTTATACACCTACTGTAACATTTAGCCATATAACATATATATAACACTACCACTTGAACACACAACAAGCTACATCAGAGAAGGAGGACGTAAAAAAAAAAAAAACAGAAACTAACACAGTTCGGAAGAAGATTTCTGAAAATGGAAGATACACAGCGCATGTACCACTCAGATGCATGGTGCAACATGTCTTCGACATGACTGTCACGGCAGAAGGGCCGTGTACTGCGTCAAAAAAGGTTCTATCGGCTAAAGGCTGCGATTGACTCAGCTTTTAGGTGGCATAGACACTGGTTCAGTCAGAAACAAGCTTAAGCCACTGCCGGTAAGATCCATGAAATGACCTAGCCTAATATGGAGACCGACCATTGCTCCAATCAAAACCTCATCTGGCAATAGACAGGCGGCGTACCAGAAGATGAACCCATGCACACGAACTGATTATCTACGGTAGATAGCATTGATTCAGCTGCCGAGCGGCATCGTGTCTAGGAATTCGAAACACAAGTGTCACAGCCGTTATCTGTCTCCAACGTCACCACCATTTCAAGCTATTGAAACGGATCCACCTCCAATGAAAACTTGTCTTGCTCAAACCAAAAAACTGTTCAATCCGAACTCCGGAGATAGAGTTAGTCAAGACACTAGGGACCCCTAAGCGGCCCCAGAAACCAAACTATCTACAAGAACACTAGGACGAAGGGACAATTGACATCTCTACGTCTAGACACATGGGCTAGGGCTTTACTTCTGGACACATGGGCTAGGGATTGGGTAACAGGAAAGCGCCAGCCGAGGGAAAAGGGGAAAAAAAGCAAGCGTGTCAGCCTCTCAGGGCCAAGAAGAGGAGGGTAACTTGACTCACATGCACACATATTAATTTTTGTCGCTGAAAAAAGGGGGCATTTCAGGCGCGAAACGCGCTTAAAAGAATGAGAAAAGTCAGGGGGGACACAGTCGTAAAAATTGATCCGATCGATCTCGGCTTTTCCCTGTGCACGTTAGGAAGGATTGAGATGCTATCTAATCGGGAACGACAAAAAGCCGTGGGTTCTAAACACGCGGACCATGTGTTAGCGTGCCAGGTACTCCCGCGTAGTGTGTGGTGCTGTGTCACCTCCTGCAGCTCTGTGACACACCCATGTTGCACCACACATCATCATCGTCATGCTGTGTACTGTGTCAGCTTCGACTGAAAAAGTAGACTGTGGGTAGGTCTAGTGGCATTAGCTTTTCACGTGTAAAGATGCCAAGGACTCCGCGTGGGGAGAGGGGGAGACGGACGAAATCCAGGGGGTGTCCAGTTACGAAAGACCTGCGGTAGCTTAAAACACATTGAACAGCGCATGGGGCTATTCATCCAGTTCGCCCGCTCGTGGGCTCACGCACTCCAACTCCAAGAACTGCCAGTAATGTCTATGAATTGGTGTAGCCGTGTTTGGGATTTCCTAATCGGGAATGCACACCATCCAAAAAAGGCAAGAAGATGCCTTGATTAGGCAAGCGGTATGCACGCACACCGTTAGTTGCCGGGTGAACGAGACAACGTCGCCTACTACGCAACATCATCAAGGGGAAAGTTTTTTACATTCCGAAGAAATATTTGGGCCCAAACAAAGGTTTGGACGTGGGAGATTAAGTGAGTTAAAAACTGTAGAGTAGATGTATAATTAAAGAGACTCTAGGTGGATTGAATTATACAAGTGAGTGTTAATATTATCATTAAGGGGTCAATCCGTGGTTCGTGTAGGTATATTAAAAGGAGAGGGGGGGAAAAAGAATTGTGCATGTCGATCGAGTGTTATTGCTTTTTCCAAAGACGCGTCATGCAAGAGCTCGCTCCGCCTGCATGTTGGCTTGGTGTGTAGACATAGCTCGTTTCTCGCTTGTGTTTTTTTTTTTTTTTTTTTTCTTATTCTTCCCTACCTTTTTCAGACTTTTCCAAAACCCACTGAAACGCAAAAGTTATATATAAAGAGCTTGTGGCCTTTTTATTAATTTTTCGTGCGCGTTCTTCTCACCTTAAGTCATTCCTTTATGAAGTTCTCAACACTTTCGTATTCACTCCTTAGTGCGGTGCTGGCAGCCACTGTCAACGCGGACTCGGGTTGCCAACAGATTGCTGGCAACACGTACTGCAACAGCGTCAACCTCGTCAACTACAAGAGCGTTGGTTTCAGCGGCTCTTACCAGAGGGTCACGGCCTTCAACGACGACGGTTCGTGTTCGTCCGAGGAACACCAGTTCAGTGGCAATCTCGCCCCCCTAAATGAGGAGCTCACTGTCCACTTCAGAGGTCCTATCCAGCTCAAGCAATTCGCTGTCTACTACAAGGGCGGTGACAAGGGCAACTCCAAGAGAGACGAGGTTAACATTGGTGCTGTCGGCGGCCACCACGTTCACAAGAAGCGTGAGCCTGTTATGATCACCGATTATGTTCACGTCACCCACACAGTCACCAATGGGGGACCTGCCCAGCAGACCCAAGCTGCTGCTGGTCCTCAACCAGTCATTGCCAACATTCTTGGTGGTGGTGATAGCAATGGTGATGCTTCGTCTTCCACCATGGCCACTTCTTATGCTTCTTCCTCTTCCTCTGCTGCTGCGTCTTCTGCGGCTCCTTCGTCTTCTTCGGGCTCCTCTAGCGGCGACGGCTGGTCCCGTGCCGCTTACTACAATGCCGAGGAAAGCACTGCTGACTCCCTTGTGTTTATGAACAATATGGGCGGCTCCGGCTCTGGTGTGTGGGATGCTGCCTTCGGCAACTCTATCTCTTACGCTGGGTCGGACGGCACCTCTTGCGCCTCGTCTCCTCAGGTGCTCAAGGACACTACCATTGGCTCCAACAAGGAGTACATGATCTTCTCGTCTGAAAAGTGCGAAGGCGATGACTGCGGCTTCTACAGAAAGGGCATCCCTGCTCACCACGGATTCGGCGGCGACACCAAGATGTTCTTGTTTGAATTCTCCATGCCGAAGGATGAATCCGGCTCGGGCTTCAACCACGACATGCCCGCCGTCTGGTTCTTGAATGCGCAAATCCCAAGAACCGTTCAATACGGTCCAAAGTCGTGCTCCTGCTGGTCCACTGGTTGCGGTGAGCTTGATGTCTTTGAGGTTCTTAACTCTGGCAATGACAAGCTCACCAGCCATCTCCACTCCGGCCAAGGTTCTACCGACGGCCAGCACGGCGGTGGTGGTACTACCGACTACTTTGATAGACCAACCGACGGCACTCTCAAGGCCGCCGTCATCTTTGATGGCAGCAACGGTATCACCATTACCAAGATTTCCGACAACGTTGACAGCTTTGACAGCAACTACGATGTCTCTACTGTCCAGGAATGGGCCAAGGAGGACGATTCCTTCTCCGCCACCGTCAACGTCAAGACCAACTAAATGCGATACCTTTGACTGTTTTGTTTTTCTTTCGTTAGCCTCTGTGTACTATTACTATGTTTTATTCCTATTCACTTGTCATCAAAACCCTAGCCCTCAACCGATGTTAGGGTTTTTTATGTTAGTACCAAGTGTCGACTGTAACCAAGTCCATAATTTGCCCGTTCCCCTGAAAACGAATTGCTGTATTAAAGGCATTGCATAAGGAGGGGCATCCACCACGCGGCGACGCCCCTCTGATAACGATAAGAGATCCAGTTATCGTCCATTGTATTAACGAAAGCGATATTAATCCGATATATATACGTGTCGGATTAACTCTTGCTAGAAAGGACTGTGAGGAAAGGTATCTTAGCCGGTCAATTGGGACAACGAGCCGTTGCCGATTGTCCGACACGTTAGCTTATACTTGGCACAAGCTTTTACACCAACCAAGCCTTTACGACACTCTCTCCCAATCTCGGCAACGGGACCGAATCCCAGGTCCTGGAGAAAGACGTTCTGAGATCAATGCTTTCTCAACGTTCCCTCCCCCCAACCAACCTCTACCAGGTGGGGTCGGAATGACCCCGCTTTTCGTCCGCTGAGAACGGAACTGAAACCGCCTTCGCGTGATTTCCTTCAGCGGCCAACTTTCTGCTATGGCAACCGAATTGTCCCCACCAGACACCCACGAACATTTCCCGGGACGTCCTTGCAACCCGCTGAACTATTCGTAGACACTGTGTTGTAGCCAGACAGGTCAAGACCGTGCAAGGTCGAGTACACGGTAATTACTCGGGACGGTACGGGCCCCGAGGGAGCCCCGCCCAAGTTTATTTTTCTCTATTACGGCGCACGACAACTAATCGGGGCCAGCCCCGGGTTGGACGCACATGCTCGGGATGGATCGGGTGCAACCGGGAGAACGGACAATTCCGACAACAATGATCCCCGCTTACATAAGCAAGGGCAAACTTCGACCCCACAAAATGCCAACGTTTGATGGCGGATGAAGGGACCAAAAGCAACTGTGTGGGCGATACTGGGGACGGCCAGGTCGACTTTGTAGTTGGATAGTGTGTAGTGAGTAGGAGAGTAAATCAAAGAGCTTTTGGAGGGAATGGGACCACAGCTGATGGGGGGCAGGAATTCCATGAGATTCGCAAGTTTCTTTTCAAGTTTCTTTTCCAAGTTTCTTTTGATCACCCGTGCCTAAAAAAAAAAAATTACGGTTTTGGGCTTCCCCATAGCCGCCCGGGAAGTTTTCGTGGTAGTGTTTCTGAACCAAAAGTTTATAAAAGGGGAGGACTTTCCCTACTGTGGCCCGTTGAGATTAACCTTTCTCTTTACTTTCCTACATAAAACATGGCGCCTCCAGTGAATATGACCAAGCTGCACCCAACGGGTGTCGAGCCAGCCCGCACTGAGTTGGAAGAGGAACTGCACGAAGTTGCCCACATTGATTACAACCGGGTCCAGATTCAGCACAACCCATCTGTGGCCTCCATGTACGAGGATGCTCTCGTGCATGAGTCTGGTTCGGCCATCTCTTCCACTGGCGCCCTCGTCGCGTCTTCTGGTAAGAAGACCGGCCGATCTCCAAAGGACAAGCGTGTTGTCGACGAGCCATCGTCCACCGAGAACATCTGGTGGGGGCCGGTCAACAAGAAGCTCAGCGAGAACTCTTGGTTGATCAACCGTGAGCGCGCGATTGATTACCTCAACACCAGAAACAGAATCTACGTGATTGATGCGTTCGCTGGCTGGGATCCAAAGTACAGAATCAAGGTCCGAGTTGTGTGCGCCCGTGCGTACCACGCTCTGTTCATGCGAAATATGCTGATCCGTCCTACTGACGAGGAATTGAAGAACTTTGGCAAGCCAGATTTCACCATCTACAATGCCGGAGCGTTCCCTGCCAACAGATACACCTCGGGTATGACCTCGTCCACGTCGGTCGACATCAACTTCAAGGATATGGAGATGCTGATCCTGGGCACCGAGTACGCAGGTGAAATGAAGAAGGGTATCTTCACCGTCATGTTCTATCTGATGCCTGTCAAGCATGACGTGCTCACCCTGCACTCGTCCGCCAACGAGGGCAAGGACGGCGACGTTTCCGTCTTCTTCGGTCTCTCCGGTACCGGCAAGACCACCCTTTCGGCCGATCCAAACCGTATGTTGATCGGTGACGACGAGCACTGCTGGTCTGACAACGGTGTCTTCAACATCGAGGGTGGTTGCTACGCCAAGTGCATTGGTCTCTCCGCCGAGAAGGAGCCAGATATTTTCAACTCCATCAAGTTTGGCTCTGTTTTGGAGAACGTTGTGTTTGACCCTGCCAGCCGTGTGGTCGACTACGACGACACCACCTTGACTGAGAACACTCGATGCTCTTATCCAATCGAGTACATTCCAAACGCAAAGGTGCCATGCTTGACGGACAACCACCCAACTAACATCATCCTTTTGACCTGCGACGCCAGAGGTGTCATTCCTCCAATCTCCAAGCTCACTAACGAGCAGGTCATGTACCACTTCATCTCCGGTTACACCTCCAAGATGGCCGGTACTGAGGAGGGTGTCACTGAGCCACAAGCTACCTTCTCTGCTTGTTTCGGCCAGCCATTCTTGGCTCTTCATCCAATGAAGTATGCCCAGATGCTTTCCGACAAGATCTCCAAGCACAAGGCCAACGCTTGGCTCTTGAACACCGGCTGGACTGGTGCCTCTGCTACTAAGGGCGGCAAGCGATGCCCACTCAAGTACACCAGAGCCATCTTGGACGCCATCCACGACGGTTCTCTTAGCAAGGCCTCGTACGAGACCTTTGAGGTGTTCAACCTCCAGGTTCCAAAGGACGTTGCTGGTGTTCCATCTGAGATCCTCAACCCTGCTAACGCCTGGACCGGTGGCAAGGACGAGTTCGTCTCCGAAGTCAAGAAGCTTGGTAAGCTCTTCAACGAGAACTTTGAGACCTACAAGTCCGGCTGCACTGACCAAGTCATTGCTGCTGGCCCACAAGTCTAAAACGACCAAATCATCTAATTTTTATCGCATAGTTCTGTTGCATGTTTATAGTGAAAGAAAGATTCCATCTGTTAACAAGGTATATTTCACAAACTAACCGAGAAGCGTTTTGTGACGGGGCTCGGGAACCGCCCGGTCCACGTCGGTAATCACTAGCCATTTGATTTTGGCGCCTTGTAACCGCTCTTTATCCTTGCAGGCGCCATGTCCCAAACGATGGCGGAGGCGGACGTAATTTGGATCTTGGCTCATTTTCATTTCAATTCGCTGGTCGCTTTTCTGAGACTTTTGGTCGGGCATGGGGACCGTCATGCCCGTGCCTGGCTTGTACCAAGGGCTAGCACGGACTACTCGAGCGCGGGACTTTAAGAGACGTTTTTCACGCCGACGAACGGCCCATTGGATCCGTTTGGATGATATCTTGTTGACCACCTTTTGCTGGGGGACCACGGGAGGCAAGTCAAAGTCTAATGTGGATATGTAGTTCTGAATGCCCAAGAGACGGCGCTCTTGTACAGAGAGTTCAACATGCTCGGCCTTCAGCGACGGTACAATGTCCAATGGAGAGTCGATGCCCAAGTAATCAGCCAGCTGCTTGGAAGACACTATTTGCGCATGCAAATCGCGAGGAGCAAAGAAGCATTGGTTAGCCTTGCGGAGAAATCGCTTGACCCGGATAATCGAAAGGGCCAGCCCACCTCCAGTGGCAGCCAGCGAAACTGCAGTCCCAGCAATCACAGTTGTGCCTGTGGGGATCCAGCTAACGATGCTTCCGGCGACATTAACTGCCTCCAGATATACGTTAGGCGAGGCGGCCATGTTGAGGCCGTCAATGAAATTGACAAACTGATCTCTGGACACATTCTTTTCCTCCAAGGCGGGCGCATGAGCTCGCATGAACAATGGGTCCAAGCTGCGTGTGATTTCTGGAATGACCACTGGACACTTCAGCCGTGGAGTGGTTCCAGGCAAAGGAGGTGAATCTCCGTCACAAAACACCAGTGCCTGTGAAACGATGTTGTGGTCAAGGTCAGTTCGTCCCTCGTCTCCAATCAGACTACTGTTCGATCCCTCGCTCGGAGTCTCAAAGGGATCCTCTTCCGCCATTTTTTCTAGCTATGTTATGGCCCAATACAAGGTTTTTCAGAGTTTATCTCTTTCTGGGGCGTTACGGCAATTACCTTGCGTTTGGTACATTCACGAGAATATTTGTTTATTCCAATAAACTTATTTGGCCTGTATAGGTTGGACTCCGCTCCTTCTGGCTATCCCGCTATTATTCCTATACCTACTCATTGGCATATTGTATATATTGTATATATTTTATCCTTGAGTAGTTAAACAAACAAAAAAAAAAAACAAACACATAATGATTGCCGACTCCACTCACTTCATACATCCACTTGACATCTACCAACACAAATATCTAACCAACTCACTACTCAGTGCACCAAATCAAGCCCCTGAGTTCAGGGGCCGTAGCAGATAACGGCTTACCGACACTCCCGTCGTGTTGGGAAAATTTCCGACAACTTCTCTTGCTTTGACATACACAGACAGAAAATGCTTAAATGGGTACAAGGAGGGTAAGTACACTCGCAGTAGCGAACAGCCAGGTAAGCTGACTAGGGCAGTGTTTCTGCGTTGACCGGATCCGCAGAACCTATATACGGCAAGGAAGCGTTTCGATCGGTGTGTGATCAGGTCGAGGAGGGCCAGAACCCTTGCTCCAAATTGGACAGAAAGGACCTGGAGTGGGTGGTCCCATCGTCGTCCAACGTGGAGACGCAGACGTTCTACTTCGACAACCAGTCCACCGGCCACTATGGCTTTGTCCAGGTGATCCATTCGAACCCGGTGGGCCTCCATTACACTGCGCAGTTCACATGCTTGGTTAGACACGATTCCAAGCCCGACGAGTCCGTGTGGACGTCCACCCATCTCGAGGGCCACAGCGCAAAGGGCACGGACTTTGTGGCTGAGGGCCTCTCGGTGGCGCTCAACGAGGATGCCACCGAGTACTCCATCTCGTCCGTCGTCAACGAGGACTCGCTCGTCGAAGTCAAGGTCAACAGAGGGCAATGCGACGGATTCAAGATTGGAGCCGACGGTACCAGCTACTACGGCGAGGACTTGCAAAATCCATGGGGAAGCATGCGTCACGTGTTTTGGCCACGAGCATCCATCAGCGGTAAGCTGGTTGTCAAGGGCAAGGAGATTGTGCTGGACGCTGGATCGACCAGAAGCATGTACGTGATGGCCATGCAAGGCATGAAGCCACACCACGCAGCATCGCGATGGAACTTTCTCAACTTCCAGGGCCCCACCCTGTCGTGCGTGGTCATGGAGTTCACCACCCCGCCGTCCTACGGCTCGCAGACGGTGTCCATTGGCGCCGTCACCAAGGACGACAAGCTCGTCGGTGCGGCCGTCGACGTCCAGGTCGCCCACAAGGACGCCGAGAACGACGACGTGGGCTGGCCGCGCCCCAAGGCAATTGAGTTCGACCTCAAGGGTCCTACAGTCGACAATGGCGGCCAGGTGACCGCCCATGTTGAAGGTAAGCTTGACCATTTGGTGGACCGCGTGGACGTTATGGCGGAGATCCCGTCGTTTGTCAAGAGCATTGTTGCTGGCGTCAGTGGAGCCAAGCCATATATTTATCAATTTGCCAACAACCTCACAATGACGCTGAAACTGCCGGATGGCACGGAAGTCGCCGAAGAGGGCCACTCGTTCAGTGAGGCCACGTTCATCTCCTAAATAATGTCTAATCGTGCTGTAACCAACTCAGTTTGCTTTATTATTATTATTATGATTATTAGTACTATTATGTTCCTGCGATCATGGTTAGTAGAAACACGTTGGCTAGGCAACCGCCGACATCATGGAGTAACTAGTGATGACCATGAAGACAACTTGGAGCAGCCCCCAGACAAAAGGGATCCAGGTGGACATTCCAAAGAGACCCGCCTTGTAAATGGCGGCGATCATGAGGCCAGTGATCGTGCCACTGATCAAAGCCTCGATGCCGGCCACTACGCCATAGGCGAGCAGGATCCAAGTGCCGCCAATGACAAACTTTCGATGCATCAGCACCGCCAGGCTGGCGGCGCAGAAATGAAATGCCCCGTAGAAAATCAACGTCCATATGACCGTGAATCGCCAAATGTCCTTCGTATAATAGAGAAACGAAAGATGGAACGCATTATTGTGCGAGCTAGGGAAGTGCAAAGAGGGAAACGATGGAACGGTATATCCCACGGGAATGTTGTTTCCCACAGTCACTAGCGAACTAAATCTATTTACCGTTAGCCACTCCCACTTTGGCCACTCTTATCTTATCGCCACTTACACAGCCATCTCTCCATAGCCGATCCTTCAGAGCAAATCACCACCCCTTGCGTTGTCTCTGTCGACCTCTTTATTGTTTTACCTAGTCTAAGTGAAGTTCTGATCGCCCGCCGGTTGCTGTGACAACGGGTTGATATTGGGAGTTTCTAACACTTGATTAAACAACCACTGTTTAGAGACGAGAGAGAGAGAGAGAGAGAGACGAATTCTCCAGGACACTAGTGAATTGTAAATATTTATGACTATCATGCATGGGCAATTAGCAAAGGCATGGTGCACCTTCCCTCGCTATTATCATATGTACTGCTCTAGAGTCTGGACACAGTCTAGTGTTGCTTGATACCATGGAAGTTAGAATTCTCCAGGGACACGTAGTGAATCGTAAATGTTTATGACTCTAATGCATGGGTATCATCATATCTACTGCTCTAGAGTCTGGACACAGTCTAGTGTTGCTTGATACCACGGAAGTTTATAGAATTCTCCAGGGACACGCTAGTGAATCGTAAATGTTTATGACTATAATGCATGGGTATCAATGTACTGCTCTAGAGTCTGGACACAGTCTAGTGTTGCTTGATACCCACGGAAGTTTATAGACGAATTCTCCAGGGATAATGCATGGGTATCATATGTACTGCTCTAGAGTCTGGACACAGTCTAGTGTTGCTTGATACCCACGGAAGTTTATAGACGAGTTCTCCAGGGACACGCTAGTGAATCGTAAATATCTATGACTACCATGCATGGGCAATTAGCAAAGGCATGGTGCACCTTCCCTCCCTATTATCATATCTACTGCTCTGGAGTCTGTACCCAGTCTTAAGACTAAACCTTATCGACCAACCTCTGTTGGAGGAATAAGCCTCGCTGGTCAAGAACCAGCATCGGTATCTTCAATGACTGGCAATGGCGTTGGACCTTTTCGCCCTTACAAGTAAAATGAAGATAAAAAGAAAACGACTACATGGATACAACAAACCAAATTGCACGTGACCTGAGACATGGGGAAGGAAACACAACAAACACTCATGGGAAAGAAGATAATAGCCCAAGGGCCACTATGCACCCGAGAGACGATAGCAAATGACCTAAAACTGCTCGGAGTACAGCCAGGAGAGACGATACTGGTACACTCATCTCTAAGTTCCTTGGGCTGGGTCAGCGGAGGCGCAGAGACGGTGATTCTGGGCATTCTAGACGCTTTAGAAGAGCAAGGCACGTTGGTAGTTCCAACGTTCTCGGGGCATAACTCAGACCCTGCGCTTTGGCAGTGGGTGGAATTGCCTGCTGAATGGATTCAGACCATACGGGACACATTACCCGCATATGACCCGAACACGACTCGTACACGAAAAGTGGGAATAATTCCAGAGACTGCACGAACATGGCCTGGTGCTATTCGCAGCTGCCATCCGCAGCTGTCATTTGCAGCCATTGGTCCGAATGCCCAATGGCTGATGTCCGATCATAAGCTCAATTGCTGCCTGGGCAACGACAGTCCATTGCACAAGTTGGAAAACGCAGGTGCCAGGATACTTCTACTCGGTGTAGACTATACTGCTTGCACATCTTTCCATTTGGCAGAATATCGCCAGGACAGTCCTCCAATGGAAAGCAATTCGTTCGCTGCAATGGTCGCTGGACAGCGAAGATGGATGTCTGTCCAGGATGTCGCCCTATCGCCAGAAGGCTTCGACAGGCTCGGCGAGGATTTTGAATCAACAGAGGTCGTTCAAACTGGCAGTGTAGGTGCAGCCAAGTGCCGGCTCTTTTCGCTGCCAAAGGCTGTGGCTTTCGCACAGTCCTGGCTGTCAATAAACAGAAGTAGAGACAACGACAACAATTAGCTCACACAACTGCCATCAGAGTAGTAACTAAACTAACGGTATACTTGATGGGCACTCCGAACCTTAGCCTTTGAATGCATGTATGTATACATACATGCATGCATGCACGACGCGACCCCAGATGTTTCACATGACGCACGCGACGCGCAGATGACCTGAAACGGGCGGACAGAAAACGTCGAGATAACGGAGTCAACGAGAGTGCAATGAGAGCTGAGGAGCTTCCAGAGGAAATATGGAGCCGTGTCCTTGAATACCTGGACGTTCCGGATCTCCAGCAGGTTTTGCTGACGAACCGAAAGCTACGGCGGTTGGCTGTGGACCCTGCGTTGCATCGCCACAGACTTTGGACTACTGCGCGATGGCTGGATGGCGGCGCACTTGCGAGGCCATCTCCACGAGAACTCGTATCGAGACACATTCTAATGAGCTCTATGGGGCTGTCGCCGCTACAGACGCCACATTATTTGGAGTTGGCGTACACGCTGTATCATAATATTAAGGTAGACACGATCAATCGGGAACTGTCGCGTCGACCTTCACGAGACGAGCTTCTGCGACGAGGGATCCTTCGACCCGGTGGCAAGTTTGCTGCTACCATGCGGTCCATTGAGCGTGAGCGGACAGTGGACACGGTTCGCGCCTTTTTTGACGGGCCCCATCGGCCAACGTTACAAAAGGCAATCAAGAGAGGTTTGGTAGCCGAGGAGGACGTTAATCATAAGCCAGTTAGCACGTTGCGACGCATGTTTTCGTATTGGTTAGAAAGAGAACATCGGCCGCGGGTTGCCGCATCAAGAGATGCCCCACCGAGGGCCAACGTGCTGAAGCTAAGAAAGCTGTTTGAACGCGACCTAGAGTCTTTAGATCGGTCAATCCCGAAACTAAAGAGACAGCGAACCGGGGTAGAATGGGGTGTTGTTAATGAGCTCAGGCAGCGCTTCAATGCAGTTGTCTGTGTGTGAAGTTGTTTTTATTTTTCCTTTTTGCATGTCACTAATACCATGTCGCCCGCGAACATTTATATATTACGTTTGTATTGTTGCCTGACTGTTGACGGGAATGGCCTTAGCAGATTCCTATATATATGTATTCCGTAGGCTGGACACTA
This sequence comes from Blastobotrys persicus, assembly GCA_030585065.1. Classification (NCBI taxonomy): domain Eukaryota; kingdom Fungi; phylum Ascomycota; class Dipodascomycetes; order Dipodascales; family Trichomonascaceae; genus Blastobotrys; species Blastobotrys persicus. Next base: position 38,459 of record JAJMBO010000034.1, read on the forward strand.
ATAGAAATTGGGTACATTAGATACAAAGTAATAAGGATACACTACAAAGTGCCTGTAACACCACCATTGCGAGAAAGACGTAAATATATAGCATTATCGGAAGTCTACTCATCGTCATCTACTTTACCTAGACCGGTCTTCTTGAGGAGCTGATCTATATCCGAAGGCGTCCAAATCTTATGACACACCTTTTGATCCTTGTTCAAACTGACCGTCGCAAACTCAAGCTTTTCACTAGTAAGGGTAGTCGAGTCCATCGTCTTGGAGAGCACTTTCATTGCCAGATCGCACGCCTGGTCAAGGGTGATGTCATCTTTGTAGTCTTGTTTAAGAAGCGTCTGCGCACTGGCGTTATTAGCGCCTACACTGGTGGCCTTCCATCCAGAGTAGTTACCCGATGGATTAGAAGTGTATAATTGGAATCCATGAATATCGTCGTGTCCGGCATAAATCAAACTAACACCGAAGGGTCGCAGACCACCATGCTGTGTGTATCCCTGCTTCACATCGCAGAGCTGTTTAACAAGAATTTCACAGGGAATCTCCTCAGAATATTGCTTCAAATACCGCTGCGCATGGACTCTAACATAGTTGACAAGGATCGAAGCGTCCGAGTCAATTCCCGCCACGGCACAGACCATGTTGTCATTGAGAGTGTAAATCTTTTCAGACGACAAATCCTGCTCCAGCAGCTTACTGGTCACCTTCTTTTCTGCCGCCAGGACGATTCCATCTTTGGCCAGGATACCAATGGCCGTACCGGCATGTGAAATGGCTTCGAGTGCATATTCAACCTAAACAAAATCATTGTGGTTAGACTAGGTCAGCGGTCACTTCCATTGCTTTGGACCACTTACCTGATACAGCCTGCCCTCGGGCGAAAAGATGGTGGTTCGCGAATCGTATCTTCTACTGCCCATTGTGGTGGTGGTTTATGTGGTGTTGGAGTGTTTTTGCCACAGTGATGTTGTGCGACTCTTTGGGAGGATGGTCGACGAGCCCAACTAGGACGACTACAATAGATGGCTAAGAAGACCTCGAGGAAGGACAGGCCAAAGCTCAAGATCCCCTTGACTGACGAGTGGGTTTTGGTTTTCTGCAAATCCGGTCGTCGCTTCTATCACAATGGCAGCGCAAACCGGTCTGTTTGGTTTCCGCCTAACGACGAGGTTCAGGCAATCGTCGACGGTATCGACAAGGACGTCATGTTAAAGCTGATTGCGCATGCTCGAGGATTGGGGGCCAAGGAGAAGAAGTCTCAGGATTTGAACCCAGAACCAGAACCGGAACCAGTAGGGGAATCAGAAGTCAGCTCAGAAGTCGAACCGCCCAAACGCCAGATAATCATTCAGGAGGAATCATCGGAAGAAGAAGACGAAGGGTCTGATGCGGAAAGCTCATCTGAAGGGGAACCAATTGACATGGAGGCTCTTGAAGGCGATGACGAGGATGAACTTAGTCCAGAACAGCAAGAAGCTCAATTCCACTCTCTACTTGACTCCATCCCGGACCTGAATCCATATGCTCCTTGGGAGAAGGCAATTGACAAGGTAGTTGACGACGATCGCTATGATGTATATGACTCTGGTAAACGGAGACAGGAATCCTATGACCGATGGGCAAAGAGTAAAATACTTCAATTAAAGACAGAGAAGCCTGTTCAAACAAATGTGCCTCCTGAGAGAGAATTTTTACAATTCCTTCAATCCAATTTTTCACCAAAGCTATTCTATCTAGAGTTTAAACGAAAGCATAGAAAATCCCCCGCTTTTAAGAACTCCCTTTCTGACAAGGAACGTGAAAATCTCTACAGACAATTTGCGAAATGGATGAAAAAGCCCATCGAGGAGCGCACTAAAGCGTATCAAGAACTCTTGGACTCGGAGAACTCAAAACCCGAGTTAGATCCTAGATATTACATTTGCTCTAAGTGTGAGTGAATGGGCTCCCATACAAGGTAGCATAACATATGTCCTACCAATGTACAAGAGTCTATCTGAAAGAATTGCGTGGCAATCAAGGCATTCCCGTCGAATGGCAATGATTTTGAAACGGAAAGGTCAGTGATGGCTCAGTTCAAACCCATTCTTTCAGGCAATTGCCAGTCTAATAGGAACGCAGATGGGACAACCCTTACCAGACGTACTCCTACCTGACTAATACGCTTGTGTAGAAGACAGAAGATTACTACTTACAAAAATTTTATTGATTGTTCTATTCAGTGGGCTTCTCATTTTTCTCGGGCTGGAACTTTTTCTGGCGTTCTACCCACCATTGTTTCTGACGTTCCAAGTAGTTGAACCCATCATCTTCTGGGCCCTTCTCGCCCTCTTCTTCTTCTTCTTCTTGTTCAAGCTTGACGTAAAATTCCCTGCCACGAGATTCAGCATTGGTTTCGACTCCAATCTTGTAGCGACCGTTAAGAACTAAATCTTTGGCCACTAATTCTCGGGTTCTTCCAAGACTCTCAATAGCGGACACCCGGTCAGCTGTTTCATCCACAAGTTCGTCAAAACCATCAACTGACGCGATTTCGTGGAATGCCTGCATCATTGGGATCGAGTCGGGCTTCACAAGAGAGTTGGAATCAATGGTAAAAATGTTGAGGTTGTCGTACTGCTGAATATAATCTGGACGAGTCATGATCTGCCTTGCCCTCCACAGAGGGATCTTTGGAATATGGTGGTCCTCGGTGGCTAAATCTTCGGCACTCTTCTTGGCCAGTCGCTGGTTGCGATCAATCTTTACCATTTCTCGCATCAGGAACATGGCTGATGTGGAAAACTTACCGCTCTCCATTACATCGTCATCCATTTCTTCGCCCAAAAGACCACATTGGTTCAGGAACCACATTTTTTCTCTGTCGATGAGATGGTGGCATGCCTTGATCATATCGGGCTGCGAGGTCACTGCAGCAATATGCTGAGGTCGACCGCCAATCAGGTTGTAGATCTCATTGGCCTGGCCAGTGGTGAGCTCCTCACCGTTGTATTTTCTTCGAGCTCGCTGCATGGCTTGCACAGCTTGTTTTCGATTCAAATCGTTAATCGTGATCACGTCCAGTCGCGTACCGAGCCGCTTCAATCGTTCATAGAGCCAATAATCGTCCGAGTTAAAAATGATATTGACCAATCGTGATCCAGATAGGGCCTCAGCCTTTTGTTGAAGCAATTCTACCAAATGCTGCCCTTCTTCATCGTCACGAATCAGATGAGCATTATTGATAACTAGAACCAATGGTTCTCCGGTGTTTTTCACATGTCGCACAGCAACTTCCTCTAATTTATTAAACGCACGTTCGATATCCAACAACGCTGTGGTGTCTCGGGGACCGCGAATCGAGAAAAGAGCCCCAAGATAATCCTCGTGAAAGGCAAAGTTTAGGGCCTTACCAAGCCGAATTCTGAAAATTTCCGGATCTGCATGCGCCTCCATCATGGTACAGTTTATGCCTTGAATCTTACGCATAGATTCTAAGATCATCGATGTCTTGCCCGTACCTTTTTCACCGATTATCAAGTAATATCGGCCAGTTACTTGACCACTAATCACCTGATCCAAAAACTGCTGATGATGCCGAACAACCCAGCCATCGTCCTCACTCTTGGCCCGACTGTGCATTGTCAATTCAAAGGCAGGATCATAATCCGTGAATGCCTTCTCCATCTTGTTCATGGCATGGTAATTATAACCCTCATGGTATGAAATACCTGCCAACCCCAACATAGCAATGGACGCAACCATCACACCAGCTGTCTCCATCGATTTTAAAAAAATATCGTAAAATTTCCCCCTCTCTTTGCTTTCCTTATTATCGTCATGATCGTCCTCAGGCTCGTCAAACGGTAGGGGACTGTTCACCCCAGGGTATACGTACCTCTGAACACGGGTTGTATGGAATGGTCTAGGCTGCGACCACGCCTTTTTCAGCAATGCTAAACGCTGTGGCCGCACAAATGATCTCATGTTGTAGTAGATCAGCAAATGTCAAGGTAACCAAAAGAACGAATAAGAGTGGGTGGAAAATAAAAAGGACAGTTGTTGGAGCCTTACACTGGGCGGCGTTGTCATGTTTCAGAACTCCTCCTCCTTTTTCGTCATGCATCCCTGCTTTCGAATTTTGCAGTTTGGCAGAACGCACAACTGTAATCTCCCCTCGCATAGTCTGCGTTTTATCGAACATCTCACTCTCGTTATAGATTGTGGAGAATAACCGATTGATTTTAGATCTTTACTTTGAGTATCCGAGGTTTGTGTAAAACTCCTGAAAAAAGTTGACTTTTATCACGTGATCAATTTACTCCTGAGTAAATACACTTATTAATAAAATTAATGAATACATCCAGTAGGAGAGCTGGGATAGTGGTATACTTCAGACGTTTCGGAATATTGAAAGGCTCATTCGCCCTTCCGCAGAAGAGATTTCCATCTAATGTGACAAATGTGGTACGTCAGATCCTCCGAACCTACAAACTACTTGAATTCGCCCTTGATGCTATGTAGAGAAACGAGAAGATCAATCACTATGCCGTATAGACCTTGTGAGATGGGATGTTCTGAACTGTTATGCGGAGCGCACTCGAGTTAAGATTGGTCAGTAAAAATTGACTATATACAGACTATAGCTTTATACCAGTGTGGATAGCGGCCACTCCAAATGTGAGGTTTTCATAGCCAGTTTCACCAGCCAAAGTAAACCCAGACTTCTGGATCATTGCTGCGAAATCTTGCTGACTGGGAAACCGCGCAATACTTTCAACTAAGTATTGGTAGGAATCACGATCACCAACAAGAATTTGGCCCATTAAAGGAATCAGGTTGAAAGAATATGCTTGGTAGACCTGGTCAAGAAGAGCGTTATCTACTTTGCTGAACTCAAGACAGGCAAACACTCCACCAGGTTTCAAAACTCGATACGCAGTGTCTAACGCTGCCTGAATATTAGTGAAATTTCGAATACCAAACGCCACAGTATACATATCCTGCGATTCGTCAGGAATTGCTTCTAAAAACTCGGCATTTTGCACCTTGAAGGTGAGTCGGTCAGCATCAACTGCCTGATAAGTACTCTGGTGCCTTGATCGCTTCTCTCCTTCAGCCAGCATTTCTGGATTGATATCCACAATATTCATCTTGCTTTCATAATCACCGTGAATCCTGGCAGCATGGTCCATGATCCTAAAAGCAATGTCGCCAGTTCCACCAGCAACGTCTAGGAACGACATTGGCTCGCCTCCAGCTCGACGACCAGGATCTAATTTTCGAACAAAATGATCCTTCCACAGCCGATGAATGCCCATAGACATAGCATCGTTCATATAATCATAGTTTGAGGCTACATTACTAAAGACGGACTTCACCAGGCCTTCTTTATCATCCTTCGGAACCGTTTGGAACCCGAAATGCGTTGACTCAGTATTCTTATTCCATGCAACTGTACAGCTACTGAATTGCCGATGTAACGGCCCCAATCCGCGACTTAACCGTGCTATCCTACTGGCCATTGTTCGTTTCTATGCAATTCCTCAACCTCCCAAGCTGCACGACCGGAAAAAATTATCTTTACCTCGGCACCCCGAATAGGACTTAAACCACTAAAACAAAACAAATTTCAGTTCTAACAAATACGCAGCTAAGAATGCATCCGGTCGGATTAGAAAATAGGCTTAACGTAATATATTCCCAATTAAATAGTCGTTATTCATTAATGGTTGTTGTCTTCTAGGAAGTTTTTGTTTTCTAGGGCAATACTCTTGGTCATGTTGTTCACTTTATAGATGCCAACCAATTGTCGTGCCAGTTCAAACATGTTATTTCGAAGAGATATGACAATAAACTGTCCGTTCTTAGTCCGTTCCTTGATGTATGTGGCCACGATGGATACGTTTCGGAAATCTAATGCAGCGTCAATTTCGTCCATGACATAGAGCGGAGTCGGCTTGTAGTGATGGAGGGCAAACACCAGGGCCAATGAACTCAGTGTTTTCTCACCTCCCGATAGGTTTGAAATATTACGCCAACTCTTCTTAGGCGGCATGACACTGAATATAATTCCCTCTGAGAAAGGGTCGAGAGAATCTACCAACTCTAATTCGGCATTGCCCCCCATTGTGATCATTTGATACATTTCCTTAAGCTTCAGAGAAATGGCATTAAATCCGGTCATGAACTCATCCAGTCGTCGCTGTCGTAGATCGTCGCATTGTTTCTTAACAGAATCACGTGCATTCACCGCTTCGTTGAGAACACTTTTTCTTGCCTCGTATTCTTCAACGCGTCGCTTGTAGTCTTGTAATACCCGCATATCAATCTTTGCATTTTCATTTAGCTCTTCCAATTCGACAATCTCTTGTTTAAGATGCTCTTTGTCCATCTCAGCAAGCTCATCAGCGGAATATTCAAACAAATGAGCCTCCTGATCTTCAGAGTTATTTTCCGGTTCATCTTCCTCCATACGATCAGCATCGCCGTCTTGATCTTCTAAATCCTCCTGCCTATCTGCTTCTTCATCTTCTTCGACTTTCTGCTCCGCCTCCTTCTTCTTTGGAGCTGTACGAAGTCCTTTAAGTTCCGAAATGTTGTGAAGCGAAAGTTTGGCCAGCTGCTCTTGCCATTTAGTTCGTGCATGGTTGTCATCTTTAAGACTCTTCTGATGCTGTTCAATAGTATTCTTAATTTCGATTTCAACCGACCTTATCGAGTCAATTTGTTTCTGCTTTTCATCAAGTTCGGCTTTCAATTCATCAAGAGACTCTTGCTTTTCTTCGACAACGTCATTTGCCGATTCAACTTCGGTTTCCAGCTGACTTACCAGACCAGCCATCTCTTTTAGAGCTGATGTTAGTCGCTTATTCTCCTCTTCGGATTCAATAATTTCTTTCTCCGAGGATTCAATAATACGAGTTTGTTTCTTGACCTCATTCTCTGCCTTTGTCCTATCCATCACTCCGTTAGACAGACGCGTGTTGCAGAGTTCCATTTGTTCCTTAATACCATCAACTTTGCTTTTCTGCATTCTTAGGTTTACACCTCCAGCATCCATAATCTTTTCCTGAAGATCAGCAATGCTTTGTTCAAGGTCTTTTGTTTGCGATTTCAATCCTTCTAGCTCCTGCTGTTTTTGGGCAACTGCCTGTTCAGCTTCTTGCAATTCCTGCTCAATAGCTGCAGATGCAGAAGCATCTTTTTGGCCCTCTACAATCAACTCCTTATGCTGCTTGTGCGCGTCTTGAAGCGATTTGGTTAAAGTTTGGATTTCCAGTTCTGTTTTCGAGATCTCCAATTCCACCTCAGGTTTCCGTTCCTTCAATTCCTTTAGCGCGTTCTCCATCTCTGAATACTTGGCCTCTGCCAATTGTACACGTTCGTCATACGCGGCGGCCTCTTGTTCCATTTCATTGATTGTCTCCTCTGACACAGATCCCTCAATCTTGTCTTTCATTGCTCCCGATTTCTTGGTAGTGCCACCACCAGACATGGTACCCGAGGTATCAATAAGTGTACCATCTAAGGCAACTACTCTGAACCGCTTCTTACCATAAGCAATTCTGCGAGCCTGCTCAGCATCTTTAGCAACCAAGGTGTTGGCCATCACGCTGAAAAATGCCGGTGCAAAAGCTGGATCCCGAGGTTTGATTAAATCAAATAAGCGAGGAACGTTTTCAGGCGTTTCAATTGGGCTGAGGTCCCGCTTCGGAAGGCGATTTAGCAAAATAAAGTTGGCCCGACCCAGATTGTTCTTTCGAAGGTACTCTACACACTGTTGGCCAGTCTCAACCGTGTTCACCACTATATTATCCAAGGCAGGGCATGCTGTCGACACAGCGACATCATATTTCTGGTCAATGGTGCCCAAGCCACCAAGCCTTCCGTGAAATCCTTCGATACGGCCGGAGTTGGATAACTTTGTTAACCCAGCCAAGACTTTATTTTGCGATTTTGCCGAGCTAGCCGACTCCCGCACAGAGGATAGATGCTGATGCATCGCAGAGAGTTTCTTCTTCATCTTGTGTAGCTTCTCAGAAGCAGAGCCACACTCTGTAGTTCCTAGTTCAATTTGTGAGTTGACACGCTCCTGCTCCTCCTTCAGGCTCTCTAAATCTCGCTCTTTCCGGCGACCTTGTTTTTTTATGGAGTCCATTTTTTCCTTCGATTCATCCAAAGCAGCCTGTGCAGCAGCTGCCCTTTCACGTAGAATATCCACTTGACTCTGCGCCACTTCGATTTCTGATTCCTTCGACGAGATTTTACTTCTCCATGGTTCAAGCTGACGTTGGATCTTTTCAATTTCGTCAGTAAAGACCTGAGTTTTGTCCTTAAGTTGTTCCTGAATGTCTTCAAGAGCGGCAGCTTCCTTCTTTAATGAGATCTCCAGATCTGTCAATTGCACTTTCAGCTGATCAGTTTCCTCCACATAGCTATCTAACCAAGTTTGAGACTCGTTTCGCACATGTTGGGCCGACTCAATGGCCCTTTCAAGCTTTTTCCGTTTGGAGTCCAGATGTTTTTTCTTTTCTTCAACTTGGACTTTTTCAATCTCATGTTTAGACAGTTTTTTGGACATTTCTTGTACCTTCTTTTTCATTCCTTCCAATTCCTTTGACCGAATTTTGTGGTCTTGTTTCAGTTGGTCAACCTGATCCTTGTTTGTAGATGTCTTTTCCAATTCCTGCTGGAGTCTGGCCTGTTGTTCCTCAATGATCTTGTTGCTGAGCTGGGTTCTGTTGTTGCATACATAAATATACAACTGCAGCAGTGCTGACCTCTTCATAGTCAATTCGTTCTCCACTTCTAAATGGTGAATAATTTCATTCTTTGTGCCCTCTAGGTTATTAAGCTCCTTTTCGACAATTTGCAAACGATTAGACTTTTCTGCGCAATCATCATTCAAGTTCTCTACTTGGGTCTGAGCTTCTTCGATGGCCTTTTTGTAGTCTGAAGTACCAATAATATCTTCTAAATATTCCAACAGGCCATCATCGTTGTCATTTTCCGCCTTTGCCTTCATTTGCGATATACTTTCAACTTCTCCCTGGAGAATGAGGAACCGTTTATGGTCCAAATCAATTCCACGATTCCGCAACAAAGTAGTCACATCTGTAAAATTACTTTCTGAATCGTTGATAAAGTATCTCGAGCTGTTATTCTTAAACGCCTTTCTCGAAACGACCAACTCAGTCCCTTCCACAGGCACAGTTGTTCCGTCTAGATTATCAAGTACATCTTGGAAGTGGACCTCTACGAAGCATGACGTACAATCAGGCTGCGCTGAAGACGAATGGATCAGTGATGAAATCTTCGTGTGACGCATCTTGCTTGCCCTGAAACCGAACACAAACAGCAGTGAATCAATTACGTTGGACTTCCCGGACCCATTTGGACCGACAATGGCAGAAAATGACTAGAACATAGTTTGTTAGCTGAGGATCAAATTCACGATTCATCACACTTACACTGTGGAAAGGACCAATCTCTTGGCGGCCAGCATATGACTTGAAATTATTTAGCACAAGTTTCGTGATTACTAGACGCTGCTTTGGGGTTTCTGGTGGCTGGGCAGCAGGTGACTTGAGAGCACTTCCGCCATGCGCCAAAGCCCGTGCTGGAGATGAACGGTTTAGCAGAGGAGATGTGGGTATCATACTTGGCTTGTTACTCCCCAAGCTAACTCTTTGCATGGTATCTGTAATCCCCGTGACCGAGGATGTTATATTTTCTCTCTTGGTTATGTCGGCCAACGGCTGATGAGACTTGCGCGGTGTAACAGGTTCTGCAGCTCCATTGACAGGCTCTAAATGAGCTACTGCTATTCCATGGTCATTTCCTTCTTTTGCAGTGACAGCAGCTTCTGGATCCACATTTTCCACGCCTTCTTTCTTGCTTACAGAACGCTCGTCTTCGTCGGATGAATCATCGGCCACGACCCGCTTGCTTTTCCGACTGGCCAGGCTCTTTCTAGGATTTGATGCCGAGATTAATGATACCCCATCATCATCCTCAAAGGATGAATCTGCAACTTGAGGTCTTGGAGCCATGGCAACCAAATCTTATCTGTTGAATGCCTTTCCTGGTTTTGAAAGCGGGTTCTCGCGTTGTTTACCTCTTCAACGCGCGTCTGAGACTCGCGCATTCCTTTCACAGACAGGCCATAACTTGAGACTGCTGAGACTCATAGCGTACAGGGTTAAAGGCTTCTTTGGACTGTGCTTGTTCGTCGCTCGTTGTGTAGCTCATGTTTGTTAATTTGCTGCGAACTAAAAAAAAAAAAAAAAAAAATCTGGGCCTTGGGCAGGAACATATCGTGTTTCGCGGCACGACTTCCTGTGGGATTGACGCCTTTTTTCTTTCATTACTTGTTTGTTGTAAAATGACTTACCTACTACAGCTCCCTTATCTTTGGATTCACTTAGCCGTAGCGAAACGTACTCTAATAGACCATAGGCTAAATATATTGGGTATTGGCCATTACATTACCTCTTTCAGATAGTTGACTAGTATTGGATCTGCAGCTTTCCTGTTACTAGATGGCTTATTCACGATCAGTTTAAGACTAGTTGATCCACTAAACCATGATTTCAGTGACGTTTAACAGTTTGAGCTAGTCAAAAGACAATAGTACGGCTACCAAGAACCGTACCTTTCCGTGCGGCTGAGTGATGTCATTGCCGAGAAGAGTCAACTGACTGGGGCAGGTGAAGATTTAGGAGCAAGTGCTTGATTCCTGATGTCGATTAACATGGTGATAGGCTGAGGATGTTGGTATATATATGAAAGTGATTTGAAGCTGCCAAGCCAGGCTAATGGCTCGTAATAGCCCGTAGCCAGACTGATGTAAGAGTAACTTTCAATGGTTATGAGTTTAGGCGCGTCTGTAAACGGCATGCCGGATGCCAATCTCCATGAAAGGTATATAAGGCTTAGGACATCGTCTTATCGACCTAAGACGTAAGGTTCAAATACGGGATACAATGATGGCAAAGAGCGAGGCGAATATACATACCAAAATGGTGCGACCAGGCGGCTTCTTGAATTCTAGCCCTAAGAAGGTATTGTATGTTTATGTTATAATTTCAGCATTTTCGCAGTTCATGATGGGGTATGATTATGGCTATGTTTCCCAGCTACTCGTCTGGGGTGAACATGAGCTGGGCATAGCGTTAATGACTACAAGGGATATGACTCTCATTACGGCATCTATGCCATTGGGGGCCATTTTTGGCTCGCTCATTTGCTGGATTTTAAGCGATATCTTTGGTAGAAAATACACTTCTATCGGAGCAAATGCATTTCTGATTGCTGGTGCTGGGATGCAATGCGGTGCGCATTCTCTATGGCTAATGATTGGGGGCCGGTTTGTACTTGGATGGGGTGTTGGCATTGGTTCGGTTATAGCCCCATTATTAGTAACTGAACTGTCTCCGCCGATGTATCGAGGACGGATGGTGTCGCTTGTTGCAATTGTTAGAAACTTTTTTGAAATGCTATCTTTTGCAATTGGATTATCCTTCGAAGAATCAACAAACGGATTCAGAGTCCATATAGGCATTGCGTTGGCGTTCATAGTAGTCCATTCTATCGCCCTGAACTTTATTCCAGAGTCGCCCCGTTATTTGGCACTAAACGGGCGGTGTGAACGAGCCCATCGCGTATTCTCATTTACCCATGAAGGAGTTACAGAAGAGGAGATTGACTTAAAAATTGATGCTTTGTGGAATAATAATACCTCGTCCCTTTTAAACACGGTTCGAGAAATCCCTTCAAATCTTCGAGCCCTCAGTCTAGTGTGTCTGGCACAAGCTCTCAACCAGTTTACTGGGATGGACGCAATTTCATATTATAACGACGAGTATTTTGGTAGCGGCGGATACACACAATGGTCGGTAATCACCTGTCTTACCGGATCTATGGGCATAATTGTGATCATTCCTGTGTATTTTCTTATTGACAAGATGGGTCGACGTTTCTTGCTTCTGACTTCACTAACCGGTTCTATCTTAATGTTGGTTGTCAATGCCGTGGCTGCTAGCCAAACCACCTTTCATATTGGAAGTAACGGGGCTAGCTCTGCAACCAATTATGAAGCACTTAAAACCATGGTAGGGGGAACAATAGTCTACTCAGCATTTTACCATTTTGGACTAGGTACAATCCCGTGGCTGCAATCCGAGCTCCTTCCAATATCAGTTAGAGCGTTTGGTAGTTCTCTAGCCAGTGCTGTTCATTGGGCAGGAAGTTTCACTATGACTGCCACATACTTCATAATGACCGAAAGTATAACTCCTCAAGGCACTTATGCATTCTTCATCGCAGTCGCATCTGCGGGCCTTGTGTTGGTTTTTCTCCTTTATCCAGAACTAGCTCAGCAGCAATTGGAAGATATTCCTCGAATACTCGAGACTGGTCTCACAACAAGACAAAACATTAGGCGTAATTTAATTCGGAAGTCGAAGTCGAAAAGCTGATGAACAGAGGCAGAAGATACTTTCAAAGGCTCGACTTCCACTTTGTAGTAATGTTTAATATAAGGTACAGTGTTATTCAATCACATTATGCGAGTATAAGCAGTATAGCTTTTAGGATTGTAGAAGATGTACAACAAATTAGCGGTGGCATTCGACTAAACCAGCCCCGTCTTGACGAAGAAAGAACTATTTAATACAGGTTTTGGGAACTCGGACACCACTCCGATCTTGCATCACGACAAGCATGCCGGTCTTGGTTGTGGATAACGGAGCATATGAAATCAAGGCGGGATATGCTACTGAGCATCCAAACTTGAACACAGTTTCTAATTCTATAGCGCGGTCAGCTGATAGACGAACGTACATCGGTAATCAAGTGAGGACATGCAAAGATTATCATGGGTTGGTTTACCGAAGGCCTCATGAAAAAGGTCAATTGGTTAGTTGGGAGTGCCAGAAGGCGATCTGGGATACAATATTCTTTGGGAAGGATACTACACTCGATAGACCTGATGGAACTGGTATTGTGGATCCATCGGACACATCTCTCATTCTCACGGAGATGCCATATTCGCTGCCGGCGTTATCTTCCCACATGGATCAGATTGTATTTGAAGAATACGGATTTGACTCATATTACAGATGCACGGCAGGGTCGTTAGTTCCATGGAATGATATTAATAAGGATTTGTTTGGTGATACCTCTAGTAGGGAAAAACCGGTAGCGGAATGTGCGATGGTCATTGATTGTGGTTTCTCCGCAACCCATGTGATGCCTGTGTTATTAGGTGAAGTTTATTTCCCTGCTGTAAAGAGGATAACTCCAGGCGGGAAAATGCTGACCAACTATTTGAAAGAAACTGTATCATTCCGCCATTACAATATGATGGAAGATACCTATTTAATGAATCTAATTAAAGAAGCTACTTGCTTCGTTTCGCCAAATTTTGCCCAAGATCTTGAACGATGTCATGAAAACAAAAAGAACTACACAGCCAGATACCTTTTACCCGACTTTAAGACGACTAGAACTGGTTATTTATTATCTCCGGATGATCCGATATTATCACAAAGAGAGGACTCTCAGATCCTGTCACTAACCAATGAACGTTTTACAGTCCCTGAACTATTGTTCAATCCGAGCGATGTGGGGCTGGATCAGGCAGGGATCCCAGAAACAATTATGAAATCAATAAATTCCATGCCCGCAGATGTTCGCTCGATGCTATTAGCCAATGTTGTTTTAGTAGGTGGTACTGCAAACCTGCCAGGACTTAGGGAACGCTTAGCGAAAGACTTGAGGTCATGGGCCCCATCAGATTCATACCTACGGGTGGCAATACCTGAGAGTCCTGGTACCTATGCTTGGAAGGGAGGGTGTGCCCTCGGGTGCCAAACTGAAATGTTACAGAAGGCCCACGTCACTAAGCAGGAATACATGGAGTATGGTGTCAACAAATGTTTGGCAACATTTGGAATAAAAGCTCAAGAATCTTTGGATAAGGATTAAAACTGGCCAATGGAATTTTTGTGACAATATAATGTGTAATTGAGAGCTCTAGAATGAATAGATTGAGCGGTGCAATGTCTAGATATCTGGGTTATGGTTGTTGAGTGTCTCTTCTCAGTGGTGGTGCTTAACGTGTAAAAAAAAAAAAAAAAAAAAATTAAATATATAAATAAAATAAAAATAAATAGATCTATCGATGCTAAATAAATTAGAGACGGGTTACAATAACCACGCAACTGCGCCGACACCAAAGCAAACTATAGAGAAAAAGATAGAGAAGACAAGTGTCTGATGCCACCAGGATGGAAGGTCTCGAAGAAGGAATAGACACATCCCCAGAATGCCGATAGCTAATGCAAATAGTAAACCGGCTATAATGAAGATAAACGTACCCATGCTGATTACTTCCATATCTTCGCCGGCAATAACTCCAAGGAGTATACATGTCATTAGCGAAGAGAGGAGGAAACAAATAGAATAAAGAAACGTTAGTACAGCGTCACGCCTTCTGATATAAGTTGAAGACTGATACACTTCCTCTTCGTCTTCTTCGTCTTGTAGAAATGTATCGTATACTGCTTTAGGATTGCGACCAAGAAGTTCTTCATCATAACCTTCTTCTTCTTCTTCTTCTTCATCGTCATCGTCGTCGTCATCAATTTCAAGCGAATTAACTATACTGTTGACATCGCCATCATCTCCGATTAAACGGACGTGACGCTTCTTCTTATGCTTGGATCGTTCTAGGCCCAATCGGCACTTTAATCTGCTGAGACCCTGAATAAACTTATCAGACACACGCACGATTTGATCAACTTTATCTTTTGAGAAGAAGCCATTTTCAAAATCATCGCTGCCCTCAACCATGAAAGCATCCTGATTATTATCTTCCGGATTGTCAAATTCGTTCCAATAGCAGATCACTGGTTTTTTAATTGGCACCTGGGGAGGGGAAACTGGCTCATCTTTACCCGTAGATTGAATTGAATTCGAATCGGAGTCCAATTGTGGTGGCGGTGGTAGTGATGGTTGCCCTTTAATATGGTCATTTAGTAATATGGCATTTTCACCACCACTAGGAATGTTCACGGCTGGGGTATTTCCGATAGAATGTGCACTGCGTTTTTGCTTCATCTTGGGCATATCTTCTGGAGATCGACGTATATCAACATTGTTTTCAATCAGCTTTATCCACTCTGGCTGTTCCTGTAATGCATTAGGATGTAGAACTGCCACAGAATGCGCATAGAGAGAAAAATATGGCATGGGCTTAACCAGGTGTGAACCAAGTTCTAACTGTTTAACCCATTCTGGTTTAGACATCCCTTTCCATCGCACTTCTAACACACCATGGGGAAAATATGATCCATTTTCATCTTTTAATGTGCTAATTTTGATGTCGTTATCTAGAACAGCCCAAACGAACGGAGAATCCATGGTTGATGCTGATTCCCCTTCCTCCCCAAGCTCGTCAACTGACTGAAACCGGGTACGCGAAAAGGAGAGCTTCGATACTGGGACAGCGACACGTCGTTGGATCCAGCCAAAACAACGCTTCGCATTGTTGCTTTCGTTCTTCAACGATTCCTGAAAAATGCTTCCGTCAACAACCTTGTTCAATTGTTCATTGGTTAATTTCATAGTAGAAAAGTAGCGCAACCCCCCAGTGGGTGCGCATAAAATACGGTCATCATCACCCACCCAGCGTATTTGACCAGGGTCAATATCAGATTGGATGGAGTGAAAATTTCGGTTATCGAGGTATATAACCGATGCCTTGTCAAGCTGATCATCATCTGCATTTTGCAGTGTAGGTCCAAAAACCCGCAAATTCTGCAGCAAAAACACTTTGAGTTCAAGAAAATTGTCCTGATGAACCCAAAACACGCTCGAGTTTGTTACCGAGGTCACCATCTCACAATCAAACTTGGATAACGATTGTGGTGGCAACTCTGTAAGGGTCTTACTAGTCTGTCGCAAAGACGTGCTAAAGTCAGCATTCCGAAGGACATCGTACAACAAAGACAATTCGATGAACTTATGACTCGAGTCAAAGTTGACGAAGGAGTCAGGTGACTCGTTCAATTTGGGCAGTATCCTAGGCGTCAATTCATCTGTTTGGGCCCATTTTCTGTACTTTTTGAGCAGTTTTTTAAACCCTGTTCGCTGAGCTCCGATAAATCTAGATAGTGATCTCAAATCAGATGTGATCTTTAGCACATCTCTATGCAATCGATAGATCTTGTTCTGCTGTAACTTCGGATCACCACCATCCTCGGCAATAACATCGACCAATTTTTCACAATCATCAATTCTTCTATCAATTTCACCAGATTTAGACTTGACAAAGAGGTTCACCTATAAAAGTCAGTACTCTGGCCACACAAATGATTCCACTTAGCCGTACTTACCGATTCATACCCCTGCAACAGCGCTTGTTCTAGCCGATCCAGGATACCCGCGGGGGCTTCAGATGACGTGGCTTGTTTTATCAAAGCCTTGATCTCATTGTAATCAAGATTATGGGCGCGCCACTGAGGGACAGACCGTTTCTGAAGCTCAGTGCCATACTTCATGCTCGTTCTTTGTGTGTGTGTGTGTGTGTGTGATACTCGGAATCAGGTGATGTGGTTGGAGGACAACTCCCAAAATATAACGGCGATCACACGCTTATCAGTTAAATTTCATCGCCGAACAAATCGCTGTTCAGCAGGTATGTAAACAAGGATTTTCGTAAGTAAGAAGATGAGTATTCTCTGCGTGTTGTTATACAGTTTATTTGATAGTTTATTTACCGGCCCGCTTGTACCTACCATTCTACCAATAGCATGCGGGGTCGTGATAAGATTTAATGAAGATCGCAACTTAATCAGCGATGATTTATTGATATGCTGATATTATATTGACGCATGAAATGCGTACTCAATAGAGTAGTCACTGTCTTGAATGGTAAATTTCGTACGACAGCACATGTAAGTGAATGCGAGTATTCAAACTTCTTGAGGCGTGGGACGGTGTACTATATTAATAGGACATAGTGTAGAGTTCATGGGTTTTACTAGGTTCAATCTTCATCGCAACTTTCCTTTGGCCGGTATTGGAACCCCACGCAATGTCCGATACGGTCCTTCTTTATAACCCCAGATGGCCTTGGCAACTACCAGCCTAACTAATGTCGTCCAGCTTGCGCTTTGTAGGTTCATCCAATGCCGTGCAGTACGACTGTTTGACTAAGGATTTGCAGCATTGGTATCCCCATTGGTGGTTTTTCCAATACGAACCCCACACAGATTTATGGTTCCCTGGATAGGCGTCTTCAACGTATTGAGACATGCCTTCCGGACGCGATGACCCAATTCTGTCTTCTTCGGAAGTTCTCTCTCCCGCTGCTGGTTCGGGAACAGATGCCGCCTCTTCAACCTCCTGCGGACGTGCAGCGTAGGCAGCCTGGTCTCCGTACTTTTCAACTAAGGAATTCATGACACTTTTTCTGTTCTTGTCTTGCTGCTCACGTATTTTTTGTAATTTCAACAGTCCAGCTGTCGGATTGGCTTCAATGTTAATAGCTTCTTCCTGAGTTTCGGCCAATTGACGTAACTCGTCATACTCTTTAGCTTTGCCCGACAAATTGCGAACATAGTATCCTCGCTCATTCAGAGTGCCCTCATCCTCTTTCCTCAGTGTTCGCGTCTTCGGATTGTAAGTAACATTTTCATCGTCCATTTCTGTTAAATATCTCGCCTTGTCCTCCATGCTCCGCACGCTTCTTATCACGTCTGTCTTTTCTTCATCCTCCGCATCGCTGTCATCTGCCTCCCTTTTCACTGGTTCCGCAGCTTTTTCCTGTTCTATTTTTTCATATTTTTCAATCACCCGTCTGTAATCTTCAGGATCATAGCCATTCCAGCGGTCCCTCTTGCTATCCCAGGTAGTCTTGATATCCTTCACGTCTTCATCCGGCATTATATCCTTTCCGGTATACTTTGCTCCCACCTTTCTCGGTCGCTCCATACAATCCTTTGCTTTATGCGTCATGGCGCCACAATTGGTACAAGCACCTTTACGATATTTAGTGGCGGCCTTCTTAGGTTTCTTCCCTCGATCATACCATTCTGGCTCTATCTTCTCTTCGGTAGACCTTTGATGCTGCAGGTAGTCTGAACCCTGATCCAGGTACCATGGGGACTCTGCTATGTATTTTGGAATATACGGGTTCTTTTCCGTCATATTGTTGGGATGTCAAATCAGCTTCCGTACGCACACTATCCCTAAAAAGCATTATCGGAGCATGCCTCCAGCAGCACAATATTTCTCACGGCGAGATTAAAAGCTACGTTACAAGTTAATTATCTTTAAGAATTCTTTAATTCGAAGGTAGGCCTAGTTCGAGTATTCGAGTTGAGGAGTCTTTGGAGACAATCAGCTAGCGCAGTGTAATGGTTCAGAGTAATAACAGCCTTCGACTCCATAGCCACTACGTGGGCGAGCGAAAAGGTACCAGTAAACGACTCTGTCGTGTCTCTCATCGCTATTTTTGTCTCCACTAGCTGAATCGAAAGCGAGGTGTATCCACAGGAAGCCACAGCTTCTATACAGCGATCTAAATACATCAATTTACACGGGTAGTTAGGAGAAGAAAGAATTTCTCGAGCCTCCAGGACTTAGAGCATGTATTTTTTGACTTATACAGTGATCAAATGACGAATTGGAATGTGAATCTATCACACCTTCAGTTAGCAAGACATAGTAACCCATTCAACTAATCAACTTACCAGTTTGACAATGTAACCAATAGCACCCATGACCAAGAAACCAACACCGACGGCTCGAATAATCTTCATGAATTCTGCTTACATTAGTGTCTAGAAAATCTCAATCGCTCTTCTGTCAGCTTACCCTTCTTATCAGGCTTGGTACACTTGTTGATGAAGGTGGTACCCTCCTTAATGAACTCCACTGGGATCTCAGTAATCTTTTCTAACCCGTCAGAAGCCATGGTTAAGTTATGTTCGTTAGTCTGTCGTTCTCGGTGTAACTGGGTTGATGTGTTCCTTCATCCCCCTATGTCGTGGCTACTCCCACCTGGCCCGCGTAAATTTCAGTATGAATTTTATCTGCGCCAGCCGTGCGTTTAGACCATTCGCTGGTTCATCGGCAATTCGAATACAATCTTGACTTTTGTTCATTAGAAAGTGTAACGAGAGGAAAAGTGGCGAATGATCCCGCTAACTAGCACTGAATCGGAGTGTTAATGCAGTATGCTCTCGAAAACCCAACCCGAATGTCGCTTTTCTTGTTTATCAATTAGAGAATATGAAGAAGACTGTAAACATATATATACAAGGGAAGCAGTTAAGCTGGTTGGCTGCAGGGAACAGGCCAAGTTTACATAATCGCATGGCGTATTTGAGGTTCACAATTAATGCGCATGCGTTATATATGTATATAGATATATAGATATATATATAGAGAGAGATAGAACATGACAGATTGAGGGAGAAAAGTCTTAACAATCCTCTTCCTGATCATAGTGCTAGATAACTTCAAAAATACAGTGCCGCATCGCAACAGAATGTGGTGTTGATCCAGAACTTGGTTGATCTCTATGTTCCCAACATACAAGTTCTTAACGAAATATGGGGGCCGATTATGAAATAGATCTGGACGACCAGGATGATGGGTACGACAACATGGAGGAAGATGCTGTAGGCCAGCAACAAGGAGCAGTGGACCGGACACAAGGTTACAATAGTCAGAATGCATACAATTATCCGCCAACGTCAGCGCTCCTCATCAGTAATCTAGATTGGTGGACGAATGAAGAAGACGTTCGAGAATGGGCTGTGGACGCTAACCTTGAGGAACAAGTTAACTGTGTGATATTTGATGATTTTAAACAAAACTCAAGATCCAAAGGAATTGTATACGTTGAAATGCGGGATCCAAGTTCCGCAAGACAACTCAAGCAAAAATTGGACTCATTAGTACCCAAGCCAATTAATGCCGAAGGTAACCAACTCACAACAGAGTTCACTTTTGTGTCAAGGGCTCCTTTTAAGGCTCGAATCCCACCAACAGCACCTATCTACCCGCAAAATTACAATTCTTGGCGCCCTTTCGACAACGCAAATCCTCACGGAATAAAACGACAACGTAACTAATGAATAAGATCATGATATTGTATTTGTCCAGACTTCATCATCTAATTTCTATCAACTTGGCCAATCCAACTGGCCCATTTTCTAGACACATAACATTAATTGAAACCGGACCATTCCTCTTCGCTGCTATCATCGTCGTCGTCTTCGCTATCTTCCTTTTCAACAACTCCCCACTGTATCAGTCTCGGATCGTCCAGGATATATGTCTTTCCGTTTTGCCGTATTAGCTTTTGCTTCGAGTTCTGGACGATTTCGTATGCAGGTTCTAGAAGAGTTTTAATTGGAAACTTGGTGCCCTCGATTTCTTCATCTTCGTCCAATGATTCCTTGAAAACTCGTTCCATTTCGTCTAGATAGATGTCGAACAGGTGCAGTCTAAGTGCATTGGGGATCTTCATATCATGTACATTCAACGGAACCTGTCGAACCACTTTATTGTATTCTTTCAGCCATTCTTCGTCCCAATCTTCGTGCTGTAAACGTCTCAACGCAGCTGCAACATATCGGCGGATTAATAAATAAAATTTATCAACTCGATGCTTGTCGATTGAGTCCCATTCTCTAGCCATAATGATCCAAAAGGCACTTAAGAAGCCAATGAAATTTTTAGAATTGACCACCAAAAGCAAATTTGCCAAATCGTCTGCCAGCCGTTGCTGTGTCCGAGGTCTATCACTAAACCACATGGAATAAAATAATCCTCGCCATAGCTTTTGTAATTCCAATTCATCAAACTTGCGCTGTGCTTTCAGAAATTTTGTCAGTGATTCCAATGCTGCGTCTCTAGTCGGTCGGTCTATCTTATTAGCATCACTTTGCTTTTCTCATATTTTTCCAACAAGATCCTTACCATTTGCCGCTAGTTTCTTTATAAACGGATAAACCTGATCTGGTTTCTCTTTTTTTGTCGACTTTGGCATTTTTCTCCGTATCAAGATTTACTTAGGTTTTTTTTTTTTTCAAGCTCCGATCCCGACCTGTTCAACTTCACAGCGTATTTTTTCCCTTTTTATTGGTGCCCTAACCCAAATCAAAGTAAATCTATCAAAGTTAACTTATGGATCTCTATAGGGTTAAACTACTGTCATCACAGGCGCATACGACTTTCTAAGGCTAATAGTGCATGGTATAAAGATTCAATGCCCAACCTCAGAGGCCATGACTACTCTATCATGGCCCAGTGTAACATAATGTATGATATCATACGGCTGTCCAGCAGGCCAAATTTATGGATTCTATTTACTTATCTTGGACCAACACTACAAGTTTGGAAATAGTATGATTCCTCAGAAATATAATGTCATCGGTACATCAACATGAAAAGAGCTATTCAACCGAACAAGAACGCACGGTCAACGCATCAACGCTCCTTCTGGAAAACGAATCTTTCTTACCTAGGGCCTTATTCTAGAGTCCCATTCAAATCTCAATCATCGATCTGTCCATTTTTCAAACCATCCATGAACGGACGGCCTTCTTTGGTTGCTGAGGAAATCCAAAATCCGCTGGACAGAACAAGTCATATACCTTTTCTGGAGTCTATTCCATTTTCCATATAGGGCACACGTAGTTTAACGTACAATTTTTTTTTTTTTTTTTTTTTTTTTTTTTTTTTTTTTTTTTTTTTTTTTTTCTTTTTTTTTTTTTAGATTTACCGCCAGATGCAACACCGTACTTTGCCCTAGAGGTATGCAATCGTCCATTACCACTTTAGCATAGGCATCTCGAACGAAAGAGACCGCTGCATATATTTTGATTGAAAAGTTGATTTACTCAACGTGCTTTCAATGGGATTTCGACAACGATAAAGCTGATAACTAGCCGTACTCGCAGTCCGCGTAGACCAGCAGGAATTTGGTTCATTTAGGTACTAGTTATGAAGCAGGTGCACAGATAGTCACCCATCTTCAAATCTTGCGAACTGGAATAAAGTCCAGGTATATCATTCCCCTCTCTGCTGGGAGGTTGGACGTCATGTCCTAGGTAGTCAAAAATCCTTGAACCTGAAACGCTGTAGAGCACTATGCTAGCGGAGTCAGTTGGCGGTGGATGATAGAAAACTGTGCTCTGTATATTACATTCCTCTCGGATCACTGAAGGGCCAGTACTCGTAATGTTGGGCGCGACTTACCGAGAAGCTACTAAATAACCTAGGAAAACGCCTTCATCTCTGTCTGTAATAAATCTAAACACATAAAGTCATTTCTTTCTGACCCTTTTGGCTTTTGCAGTGTGGGTTGTGTAGGATGTCAATACCACTTTACCTGAACTTCAACCACGCTTGCAAGATGTGGTTTGAGCCACCATTTAAGATTATTCTTCATTCTAACTTCTTGTACTGTTGAAGCTGGCATGCTCGGTGAATCCTTGTCAATGCGGCCAGGTCGATTCACCCACAAATTGTACGGCTTTGTGAGCCCGTCGTGCTCTCAGAAAATGAGTTTACCACTGAGTAAAGCTCGAAAGGCAAAAGCATTTCCCGAGTATTACAAGATGCACAGATGTAAATTTGCTTTACTCAGCAATAGCAGGTCAACCGGGGTCACTGGGCCAACATGGTTCGTCGGTCGTCTATTCGCAACAGGAATTATAGAAATCAGTATCCCTTATAAAAGAAGGAAATGTTTAAACAGGAACTATGTTGGTCTATTATTTGGGTACTACAGACTATCGTACTGTGAAAACATGTTTTGCGTATAATAATAATAATAATAATATAGCAATAGTAATAATACGAACTATATTGACTCTGTTTCTGTGCCCAATAATGCACACAAAAAACTTGTATACTTCACCACGCGATAGTCAATTATCGTCGACGGCACCTATCATCAAGTAAGCAACAAAAACCACAGACTGTTATTTGTGAACTACGCTAAAGCTGGGGTGTTGGGGTGCTCGGCGCTGCAAACCCCGGATTATGTTTCAAACCTTGTAATCGCCCAATCAAAATCGTTCCGATGATTTTTCGTCATCCCGCTGCCTGAAGGAGTAATCGTCAAAAAATACCAACCCCACACTCCACATAGATCTGCGCTCCGAGACACGGTAGAGATCAAACCCCCCAACGGTCCCTTGGGTTGAATTAAACACGACGAGATTATGGGGACGCACACTTCGTTGTTCTCAGGGTGTGGTATTCCCTGATCCCTATGCATTTCCTACTGGCGGACAGCATTACGCCGATCACACAACGGCGCATCTGTCTCTTTTCATTCGCTGCGGCTCCAACAAGTTCTAGCCCAATTGTGTGTTCGGTTCGAGTATTTATTATTGCCACAGAGACTCAATTGTCTTTGTTGATTCCATATCCAGACACATATGGCTTAATCACCCGAGAATCAGGTTTAAGTTGTTGCAAGATCCGCGGCACGTAGATCTCTTCGCCGCGTCTGAAAGGTTCATTGAGCGTTTTTTATTTGTTTTTTTTGTCATGTGCACGCTGACTCGTAAAATCTGCAGCTTCTTTCTCGTATCACCACCGACATCCATAGCCCTCAATGGACACTTCCTTTGCACATGCAAACTCGGATTAACTTCGTAAAAAGGTAATGCCGTGCTGACTTCCGCCACTTGTTCATTCAGGGGAAGCCCCTTTAGGGGTAAAAGGTGCAGAGATCACCTTCTTTGTTTCTCAAGTATGCGGACGTGTCGCAGGCTGAGCAGCTCTATTCCCTTTCCAAACGTCGCACAAAACTAGTATCTAAAGCGCGTCCAGGTCAGTCTACGTGGGGTCCGAAGCACAGATATTCCGAAGCATCCGCTGGAGGCAAAAGAAAGTACGCTAATGCTGATATTTCGGAAAAACTGAAGAAGCCACTCGATGTTTCTATTTCTTTTTCAGTTTTATAAACATTGTTTGTTTAAGCTGTAGAGTAATCAATGAAATAACAGATTTCTAAATAATCCTATTGCCCATTGACCGGAACTGAGCAGTCGTCAGTGTCACAGGTTGCCGAGGCTAGGTCCCATCTCTTCCCCTCCTGCATAACAAGACAGCTACGTCGCCAGCCAGCTCCAACCTGAAGGGCGTTGTTTTTTAACAAAAATAAATAAAGATGTAAAATAAAAGACCGTCCATTAGTCTAGTGACAAAGTCCATGCCAATACTAAAAAAATTTGGGGTTTAGCCCTAACGCGCAATGCGCGCGGAGGAATATAAAAAAAATTTAGTGCAAGCTGGAAAAGTTTTCTCTTGACATCAATCCGAGTGCAGCGGAAGCAATGGGGGTTTTTCCATTGCCAAAGCTGCACGCTTCGGCCCATCGTGCGGATGACTGACGACACATAGTTGGACGTTGCAGTTTGGCCCAGGAAGAAGATCCTTTGTCCTAGCACCGGCTGCTCAAGACCATCGCTGTGTCTCCCCTTGTGTTCAAGGAGATAGGGACTCCATTGGCTTGACGTGGTCGAGGACATGTGGGGATTCCTGGGCTGGACACTTCGTCCACTACGGCTATGTATATGAAGTCTCGAGCCTCACATTACAGGCCCCCGGTCGACGGATTATATATCAAGTTGTCTTCTTGAGCTCCATCTTTGGATGTGAGCTCGTTGATGACGGCGGCATATTCCTAAACCCTTCGTCATGATATTTTGAACGATTGGGTGAAACCATGTCGCATACATATTATTTCCAAAAGTAATTTTTTGCAAATAGCAAATTGATTCGTACAATTAATCTTGTTTTAAAGCGTATTTTTGCAGCCGTTTAGGCACTCACAGATTCGAGCTTAGCCGCTGTTACACATAACCTGTGACGGCCAGATCCGCAGCACTCCTTGGAAAAAGACGTCTCTCTGGGTGAAGTGAGACAGAGATACAAGGGTATAAAGCAGCAGTCCCCAAGAAAAACATCCATATTATCGCGGGCTTGACTGAAATTTGCGGGTGGAAGAAACCGGGGACGACGTTTTGGGCCCCACGTACTCAAAGGGGCCAGGTGTCTAAGATTAATAATAAAAGCTGCGCGTTTGGGGGATATAATTATTTTTTCGGGGTGGGCACATGATGTAACAGCGACGATCGCTTCTGCATTCGGATGGAATCTGCACCCCACAAGTTTATTTTTCTGCTGCTGCGTACATTACGTCCCGGCAGGTCCGTGCAGTCACAAGGGCCGCCGGCTGTCCTTTATATATAACGGGGATCTTTCCCCGGAAAGTCGCTCCCTTTTTTCTTCCTCTGTTTTCACCCACCCACCCACCCACATACATACAGACATCTGAACGACGAAGCTGCAGGACGACGAACGATGAATGAAGTTCACCCTACTCCCCGTCACCAGTCCATGAGTGCTGCGTCACTCGGATCGCACCAACCGGTGAGCTCTGGAGGGTCGGCGGCAATAATGGCCCGTCTGGACGCCTATCTGCCAGCACTTAACACCGGCATGATGGACGTGCGAGTCCAGGACGCGATCTTGAAGTATCCAATAGTGAGGTCGCTGATTATACCCGAGTGTGATCTGGAGGCACGAAGACGATGTATCTCGTTGATCACCAAAGTGCTCAACGCTGCCACGCCTGTTCTGCCGCTTATTCTGCAGGAGCAGACGCATTTGAACAACAGCACTACCTCGAATAGGCCGCCGATACCCGTTCTTTCGCTGGATGCTCAGACAAAGGTCATGACCATAATCTCGACTATGGCCGAGAGAGATCGGTTGATCCGGTTCTGGATGAACCATCATATCAACAACAAGGGCGCCAAGCCTCAGAACGACGAGGACCTGCCTCCGACAATCGCCCTATACACCAAGATCAAGCAAAGTAAAGAGATACTGTCGGATTTGGCAGATAGAATCCAAGGTGCCATTTGCATCGTGTTCTGGGAATGTTGGGATGAGGTTTATCCCACTCTGGCAGATATCGTTGGAGGTGACGAGATGGCTCGAGCCGACGCTGGTCGTATTTTCCGTCCTTCTGGAGAAGCTGCTTTATACATTAACCGGCTCAAGGTGGAAAAGAAGCATCGAATGGAGCGCGAACGCCGCGAATCCTTAGCTGCAACCTCGGCCTCTTCCGCTTCACCTCCAATCTCTGCACCCCTCTTCGAAGGCAACACCGGGGCTTCCTTCTGGGATTCGCTTCACACCAACAGTAATAATAATAATAACCCCGTCACACACAATGGCCCGGCCAACAGCACTGGAGATTCTCCTGCATCACTAATGACAGACACATCTAACTCGTCCTCTTCATGGACTTTCCATTCCATGGCCCCGCCAACGCACCACCACGGTTCTCAGAGCAGTGAGGTAGAACTCATCGACTCGGGTGAGCTGGATTATCTTATGGAGGAGGTATACAAGAATCCCCAGTCAAACAACGACGGTGGCCCAATGGATTCATTTACCAACTTTGATTCCCCAAGCAGCCAGTTCCATTTACAGTCGCAACTCGAAATGACTTCTCCAAAGGCCGGTACACCCAAATCTACACATCCCGCACCACACCAGCACCTGGATCTGCGGAAACGCATCAAAATGATGGAGGATGGCCAGCTTCAGGAAGAACATCACGATCCAATGGCCAGTATCATCTGGTAGACGCCCTATTTATATAACTTCCCTTTTCACGACAGACTAATGTATACTAGTAACGATCATTCAAAGAAAAATAAATAAAAACTACAAACGGCATTCTGAGACCCTGTCGCCGGATACCAGCTTCCTGGGATGGAACATGCATCGATGTGTGTTACTGTGAGATGCACATTAAAAGGCTTGATCTGTCGGAGGTTTTTTCATTTAATCCTCATAATAATTAACAATAATATTTTTTTTAAAAAAAAGTGATTACGGGCCTACATTAGGTGTATGGAGCGCAAAGGCTTTGTGACCAGCAAAGAAGTACGCATGTGTGGAGTCCACGCTTGGCAGGGATCTGCAATGCACTTATTTCTGCAAGCGAGTGTGCTTCATTGCTTATAATCATGCATGCATCTTTGTCTATCCGACTCGGCCGGCCAGCCCTCCCCTAGCCCTTGGCCCCTGTCCTGGCTAATCCAGTTGATCCTTTGGCTATGCTGCCGTTCGAAGCAGCCATTGTTAAGTAGATGTTGACGATCTCTATATGTCAATCATTACTTGCAAACATGCGTGGAAGGGACTGGTCCCGGGGAAAACAGTACACGATCAGTCGTATTTACAGATATTTACACGTTAGAAGGATCATAATTAGGGGTGTTTCGGAAGAAGGCGTTTTGCGAGCACATTCCAATCTATGCAGTCAAAGAGGTTTTCGAGATACTTGCGCTTGCCTGCAACGCCATAATCCGTCAGGTATACGTGTTGCCAGGCATTGATGTTGAGAACCGGACGTAGAGCAGGAGGACGGTCGCGCTCGGCAATCATGCCCTGAGCAGCCTCAGAGTTGGCCCGTAGATCCTGGTTCTCTAGCGGCTGCTTAGCAAACGGAGTTCCCGCATTGTATGTGTTGACCAAGAAGAGGCCGCCAGACGAGCTAGGTCCACCACCCAATCGGCTAAACTGTCCCCCTTGGGCCACAGACTGGACAATCCACACATAACCGTTGCCAAAAGTGGCGTCCGCTCGTGAGATTAACAGTTCCCGGAAAGCTACGTCTGAATCAAACGAGTCGTTAATTGCCGCTCGAAATGCTGCTCGCTGCTTGGCGTCCTGGGAAATGGCATTGGATGCAGAAGACAGTTGGTCATTAAACGAGTCGTCTGATTGATGGTCCTCTGGCAGCGGGTTGTATTTCAGCTCTGTCGAAATATCCACTTTGGCCAGCTCTTGGGCCGTTGGCGGGGCAACGTCGGCGTCCCGGTTGGCACTCGGTTTCAATGACGAAAAGAAGAACTCATTGTTGTAAGCCTGCGAAGCATAGAAGTTGATTTCCGCCAGGTCAGGGTCGTGGTCTGTATTTCGGGCCAGCTCGTATAACGTCAGCTTATCTGCAGACGATTCTACCAAGTTGTTCAGCTTGTCGACCAAGAATGACTGATACTGCGTCCAGGCAACATCCAAACCTTGAGGGCTCAACAGACCCGGGACCCCCTTCGACAACTCCAAATTTGGCAATTCTGCAACTGTGAAGATTGTCCTCACAAACGTCCTTCGGCTCACTCTGGCCGCCGTCCCCAGTGCGTACATTACTTCTTCTACTACTGTAAATCGGTATGGGTTTGTGAAATTTTCTCTACTCCCAATGGCTCCCATGATCCAGATTACGCGGGGGTAGACGGCAGTATAAGGCTGTCTGTCCCACACTATCCCCTATAGCCTTAAGCAATACTCAACTACGAGCGACAAGTGGACTTTTTGGAGAAACAAGGGTTCACCTAAAGCATGCTAATATTATTACTACCACAGAAAATAGTTGCTTACCTAAAAATGACCAGCTAACCCGAAGTTGAACTTCCTTTTGCTGCGTTGCCCGTGCCTAAGCAGGTCTGGATTAGGCCGTCGTAGTTTTGTCGTCCACTCTCCTCTACACACTGTTGGGTGGATCTTCAACAACCCATTAGTAGCCAGGGCAAGTAAAGAAACTTGCCCGTTTGTTTCATCTCTTATAAGTCAGCCGCATTGAGCTTTCCCCCTCAATCCTGATCCAGCACAGCCTCTATTATTACAGACTGATCCAGAAGAGAATTATTTAGCTTCTTGCAACTTCGCTATATAAGAGCAAAAAAAGTCATCCGTGGAACCATATATATTAAGTGTAGGTATTGAAGTAATACATAAATAACGAGAGTAGAGTTTATATTTAGCTAGGAGCTCGTCGTCGAGAGCCGACCTTGAGGGACTTGACTCGGCGTAGCAAGCCGTTGGTAGCACCTTGCGGTGGCTCAGCGGACGGCTCAGACCCCTTTCGGAGCGGCTGAGATTGTGGTGCAAAATTATCTGGCTCATCGTCCAATGAAGTATGTCGAGTAGTAGGATCACTGTGGTCACTTCGACGTTCACGGGGCGGGGGAGTAGGTCCAGGGCCATTACCTCCTCGCAATCTTTGTACCAATGACTTCTTTCGTCCCAGTCCCGACGCGCCTGCGTTGTTGTCGGCTTGGGATTGTGAAATTGTCGACTTGGAAGCGGGGGCACCGTCCAAAAACGTCGACGAGCCCAAGCCCCAAGTGACATCGCCATGCACAGGGTCAGTCTTCGCAGACGGATTAAACGCCCCAGTAGTTCCATTTGTCGGGGTGGTGTTGTCCGACTTTCGTGAGTAGTCCAAGTAGGCTTCGTCGACATCTCGGCCAAAGATGCGGTTCTCGGTAGCATGCTTATCCTTATTAGGATTGGCGCCCCCAAGCCGGTTGTTAGCACTGTCTTCCGGGAATGCACTCATTGGGCCCTTGTTCTTGACCTTGTTGCGATTAGGATTGCAGGCGTCAAACGGGCCATCGTGGTGAAATGATCCCGGACCAAAGATTCCAGTCACGTCCAGCTTGTCAATAGTATCCGTGTGGACCTTCTTCTTAGACGAGCGATGCTTTCTCTCGCTCTTGTGACGATGTGGCTTCTGGTGGTGATGGCTGCGCTCCTTCACCACTGGGGCATCCATGGCACTCGAGTCGCTGTTAGATCGACCACGGCCTGGCTTTGTGGACGCTGGCGGGATTGGAGGAGCTCGTGTCTTTTGCACGTTCAGCGCTTGCTCCCCACCGTTGTTGTTATTGTATCGCAACGAGCTCGAACGTGGTTGAGGGGGAGGCGGCGGTGGTGGTGCGCGCTTGGTCTCAATAGTCATATCTTCTAAAAATGGGTTTGTGGACTTTCTTTGGCTGGCGTTGCGAGCGTTTCTCGTGTTATAGTAACGTCTACAAAAAAATGGTGGGTTAGTAACCTTTTTCTACTGGGCCCCATGGCTCTTTTTTTCTTCGCCCCCTCCTCCGCCCAAAGGGAAACTGAAACACATCATGCAGGTGCCTGATATTCCCTGCCCTTTTCGGCCCTCCAGCTCCGTTACCCGGCATAAGTAACCAAGGCAACCATTATTTATTATATCTGTCGGGTGGCCGACAAAATATCACGTCCCCTGGCTCCGCCTTCATTGCTCATGTGGCCATTACCAGTAGAGTTTCATTTGCTCATTCTAGTCGAGTAGGCGATCTTGTTCCTTTCCTCGTGTGTTTGGGGCCATAACTCGATTTCGACGGTGGACGAACCAGCCACGATTGCAACAAAGAGCAACCCAATTCGGACAGCTAGCAAGCGCGTTGTTTTTCGCTGTGGAAACTTGGACACCGTTTATAGCTAGCTTTTCTACCGCTGACGCGGTAGTGTCCTATAGAGGTATAGAACCATAGCTGGCCCGGGTCCAGTGAGATGATGTCCGCGTCGTGTTGGGAAAAGACTTTCGTGGCCAGAGGATGTAGATAGCTTGATAGAGTTAAGACATTGTGAAAAACGTTGAGCTCGGTATTGACCACACGACGTTCGGCTAAAGGAATCGGTAAGATTGTGGCAACGCTAGGTTGCGTGTTTCAACATTCACGAAGCTCCATAGCGGCGTGTATCGTTCGTCGATCGACTGGATCTGGGGCCAAGGTTATCAGATCAAAATTCAGGGGGACCAGCGTGCGAGAACATGGTAGGACAAAAAAAAATAATAATAGAATACTTACGTTGCAAAGGCGGATTGTTCCGGTAGCGAGTGGGTCGAACTGACAGCCGCCTCGTCGTTTTGGAAAAAGCTGAAAGGTCGTGAGTCGCTCTGAGCTGAAGCAGTACGCAAGGGGACCCGTTGTGGCGGCGTAAAGAACTGAGTGTCCTCGTCAAAAGGCGACCGCGTGCGGAACGGGTTGTTAGACGAGAAGGCAGTGGCCGGCTCCATCATCTTGTTTTGTCAGTCCGCTAGTTCTTGTTAAACCGACAAAGAGAAGCACAAGTTGTAATATTTAGGAAGAGGAAGTGAGGACAAAAAAAAAAAAAACAAAAAAAGCCAATTCCTCTTCCTCACGCTCACACGCACGCACTTACATAATTTGTTTTTCGTGTCTGTCAAGGGGGTCCTGTCCTCTCATTGGTCCGAACTGACCATCACTTCCGTTTTCGGTATAAGCCCCCTTATTTCGCCCTCCACATAAATAAGCGGAGAACACAGTGCTTCCCCCCCATCGATCTATCACACCCCCTGTACCCACAGTCTCCACTCACTTCTGCCCGCTGGTTCGCAGCCAGCAAAATTCCTCTCCATCTCAAACAAGCAAAACCCATTCCTTCCGTTTCCGGTTCAACGCCAGGTTGCAATGCCTCTTCCTCCTGCGCGCATACACGCGGATCAACATTAATTGTTAAACCGTTGAAAAACCTGCACGTCCGTTCCCCCTTTATTTGCCGGTTTTGTCCTAAATTATATTTCCTTATCCCCTACACGGCTTCAGTTAGTACGGTTCCCCTTTGGGAAGTTTACTACCCAGCCAGGTTTCTTCCTTCTAGTTGTCTCTGTTTTTCGGCCCCCTCGGGAACTGTCCATCACATCCACGGGATCTGCACCATTAGACAGCCCACGTACGCTTATGTAAGTACTTTGACCGCCCATCCCAACTGGTTAGCCGGTTGTATCCATATGACGCGTTAGTAAACGGGTTTGCCGCTTTCTCTCCTGAGACAATGTCTATGAATTTTGCTCGTCGCCGACGCGTTGTTACGATGCGAACACACCTTTCGAACCCCTACACAAGGTAAAATTGTGCAACATTGATAGTGCTGAAGAAAAAGGCTTCGACCGAGAGCTTGTCCGCCTGAGCCTATGTCACTCATGCAGGAAAAACACGTTTGGACGTGCTTGTATGCAAGGGCGGCACCAAAGACGACAATGCCATTAAACGCACAGCCATTCAAATTCTTGCTATATTTACAAATACACCCGAGCTTTGTTTGTTTTGATACATCCAACTGTTTCTTCTGTCCACCCCGGCAGCTGTGGCAATGCACCGGTTGCCAGGGTTACAAGTGTGTCCTCCGTCAGGGGCTGTACCAAATAAATCCTGCCAGTCCCTAAGCCACAAGAGCTCGCGCTCCGTCGCTCTTGTCGGTCCCTCCCCCGTTCTCCTTAATGCTTCCTTAGAATCGTGGGTTAGGGTTTATGTGGGTGTGGGTGTGTGTGTTGCCATGACAACCATGGGGAGGGCGGTTCCTTGCATGGCGGAACGATAGCAAGGCCCATACATTAATGGACGTGAAAGAACGCGGATATGCTGCGAGCGGTAATGGAAAGCATACCGTTTGTCGGATGCGTAGTTGGAGTGTGTGTGTGGAGTGACCGGCGGCTGTTCTGGAAGCTGAGTGGTAGCAGGGACGTAGTAATGAGGATCAACTTTGACGTGACCATTGCTAGCTCCTGCGCGGTAGTGATGCTGGTTTTGTGTGAGATATGTGGATGGCTGTCGAGGCAGGCTCGATATGGTTTGTGGAGTGTGGCTACGAATGTCCTGCTGCTGGAGCTCGTGGTGGTGTTGCCGGGTGTCGGGTTCGCAAGTTTGTCGACTAGAAGTTGGGGCAAAATGAAGGCGGGGGTGATGGTTGGGTGCTTGGTTGTATGGTTGGTAGGAGTGTGGAGTTTGAGTCGATGCCTCCCAATTCCGTTAGAAGACCAGGGAGTAATTACGTCCATGTTAATTACCGTGGGGTTCGTTGGAATTGCCACAATGGCTGTTCTTTCGGGGTTCGGTGCAGTTTCTGCCCCATATGCAATGTTCTTTTCATCACCTCGGCGGAAAATTGCATGGTCGGAGGTTGAGAGACTAGAGCGATCTTTGCGTTTGACGGAGGAGTCAATCTCAGCCCGGACCCGAGAATTACAAAATCGAGGGGTAAAGCGAACTTGGTTTGGTGGCCGTAGCGATGTAGAGTTGGAGTTGGATGCGTTGCACAAGATGGAGCAATCGTTACGAAATGACTTGGACCAGTTGCGCATCCAGTATAAGGACCAACAGGAGCAAACTACTTTCTGGGGTCAAGTGATCCATAAAATGTACCTGGTTTTTGCCATCTACTGCATTTATCGGCTGTTGAACATTTCTTTTGTAAGGAATCCTTATTTCTCGTCCATGGCGGCTTCGACTTCTGATCCTCTAGCTATTACCATTGCCCACGCTGCTCATGCCTTGTACCCATCGTTAGCTCTAGATGCGTGGATCACCCAAACTGGCTTCATTCTCTCTGGAATGTTATTTGTAACTTCCATCTCCTCAGCATTAACTTCCTTCCATACAATTGGTCGAGCATTTCCGTGGATAACTTGCCTACCTATTTCACCCAGTCTTGTAACAGCACAGATTATCGGTACCTATGTTATTGCTACATCCCTAATGCTGCGGTCAAACTTACCGTATGAAACCTCAACCGCCATTTCTGCAGCTTTGGGAGCTCCCGTAGATGCAGCTGTGGTTCAGTCATGGTTCGATTCTGTATTTTTAATCGTTGCTCTACTATCAACTGTCGGCTTGGTACTGGCCACTAAATTTCACCAGGCTCAAGATGCTTTTTATGACGAAGAGTCGTTGACAGAGACTAAATATGATTGATTGCAGTTCGTTTTTGGTTATGAACATTGGGCACTACAGAATCTCAAGAACGCATCACAGAGGTTACTGGTACTTAGGGAGGCGTTGAGAGCCGCAGAATCCAGACATAAGAAAATGAATACATAGACATTAATTAATTTATTCAACTGCGATAGCAACGAGAGTGGCAATCGAGTTTTCAGTATGCGCCATGTGAAGGCTATCGGCCCTCCGTAGGAAAGCACATTTCAAGATGCAACATTAGTATTCTTATCGTACGCAGAGACACGTTATACCTCCCTTTGCTCTAAGTAAGACGCCAATCGTACAAGATTGGCAACTCGTTGGCGTTTTTCGTCGTCGTTGTAGCCTTCCACATCTATGGACATTTCGGTGTCCCCTCTCTTTTTATACTTTACTTGGTATAGGTTACTGTTTTCGTTTTGAACAATATCCACTTCATCTGGAAACTGGGCCTCCACACCCTCAACCACGTTACCTTTCAGTCCCAAGTACGCTTGCAATTGGTTCCCCGTGATGTTAGTAAAGTGTTCTGCTATCAGAGATAACATTCTTCGCTGAAACCTCTTGACGTTCTCCTCAAAGAGAGGTCTTATTATCTCTGGAAGATTCTCAAGTTCCATGTTGTATACCGTCTGGTAATTCATCTCTTGGATGGACTTGACGAACATTTCCAATTGGGCCAGCACTCGATTCTGAGACAACTTCTGATTATTTCTTAGCTTCATGCACACATTTCGTGCCTCACACTCCTCATTTTGTAGCTGGCAGGTCAGCATGTAACTGGCATAGTACACAACGAGGTCATCCACATTCCCCATATCTTCGCCGACCGTTCGTAAATGTGCTTCGCCCTCCATCCGTACCAACACCCTTAGCAGTACTTCATAGTCTTGCTGTCTTATCAACTCTTCGATTCTTTCCATTCGAATTCCCTCCATGGTATTCTTTCCTGTTTATCTCCTGTCATCGGTCTGAACTTACTACCTCATAGGACTATCGGCCTGCCGGTCCCGGAATTCCGCCCTGTTTAGTCGATCTTTTGGCGGACATTGCAAAGTGGTTTCCTATATAACCTAAAGCATTGAAGCTTGGTAGAGTTTTTGTAGCTTTACTTCTATAAAATCAGTCCAAACAACTAGTTAGGAAGTGGTGTCCCTATATTTGCAATTCCAGTGCTATATACGAGGACATTTACTAGAGAATAGTTTAATTTTAATTCAACCAACGATTGTTACAAGCACGTGTTTACGGTTTTCTACCTGCTGCCAAAAGCATGCCGAAAGTCAAGTCGCAACGACCGTTTTCATCTTTCTCAAAGATGTCGAATGTTTCACTCTCACGTGCATTGGACAATACTCTCAATTCATCAACGGGCGTCCACAGTTTGACTTCGATATTGTGGTCCACTGCAACATCCACCAATCCTACATTCTCAAAAGTCTTGAGGATTCCCTGAGGTGATACACCGTGAGCATGGGCGACACCAATTTTCTCCGCCGCTTTCTCCAGATCTTCCTGATTATCCTCCTTATGAGAATGGCTATGGGAGTGGCCATGAGAGTGAGAATGCGAATGCGAATGTGTGTGACTGTTGTGAGCAGCCGAGACCTGCATCAACTTTCCCATGGTGGAATTATGGTTTGTTGAGTCCAAGTCCATGACATACAGCCAACCTCCAGATTTTAGTCTTTCACTCAATTTCTTCGTAATCAAGTCAAGGTCTTCAATATGATGGTAAGCCATTGTGCAAATGATGTAATCAAAATCATTGCTGAGGTTAGTGTTCGTGTCTTCAATGAGATCGCAGGCATAACCCTCGCAGCCGGTCCGCTGTTCATAAGCCTTGATCATTTCGGGGGAAATGTCAACTCCAGTAGCTTTTTTTGTGAATGGAGCAAGATACTTGGTCATGTTTCCTGCCCCGCAAGCAAAATCGAGTAGACTAACTGGACCCTTATCCCAACTGGTGGTGATATTTTGAATTGGGGTATCAGGATCGATATCTTTAGATGCATCAATAACCAAGTTTCGGCTCACAATTGCACTCTCTCGTTTCTCCCCATTGAACTTCAACATGTATTCGGCCATGAATTTGTTGTGCCGCTTCATTGACGCAAGGTCGAACGCTTTCAAGCGTTCGTCATTATAAGTATTCTTATTTGCTTCAATGATATTACTTCCCCCGCCCATTTTTCAAATCTGTGGCTACAAAATCCGTAGAATCTTAACCCTTTAAATACTTTATTATAGGGGTCTATTCGGAGGTGTCAAAACCCGTACTTCCGATCTGAGACCGGGACTCCGACAAGCCCTATCCCTACTCTCTTCAAACCCCGATCTCGTATGGTGAATATACACACTAAGAATCTGTAGGTTACTTCAGCAGATAATAGTTCCTTCGGTTTCCAATGTTTTCGGCAAGATAATTGCTTTAAATTGAACTCCTGGGACTTGTTTATGCTTCATTCAAGTGTACCTTGCCGGCCCGGCCTTTCGAGCAAATAACTGAATGAGCAATTTTGCTTTGTAATGCTGAGCGTTTTAGTCGGTTTGTTGTTGCTAATATGGACAGCTCAAGCCTCCATTCTAACAAATTTACGCCACAGAGTTATCCGTTTTTCGAGAAATCGGACTAAACACCTCGAATTCCCCGGTTGTGTTGCCGGTGCGATGCCTTTACCGTCTACTGAATGACTTCCGATTGGCCTTTGAGGTACTTTCGAATGTCGGCTGTGCTTCAGTGTGCAACAATTCTTAGCCAAAGGCAACTTTTCGTTTAAATCTACTTTCTGTTCATATATTGAACACTGCGCCTACATCGTACCAGAACCAGTAGCTAGCACTCATAGGTCACGTACCCGGCTGAAGTTTCGGTTCTAACAACAGGCGGCTCAGCTTTCTTCTAAACAAACTGAAAATATTCATCTACAAGAAACCACGTCGGTTCCTCAAGTTTTGGCTGCTGAGCTATTAGGGTTTGGGTTGGGAAGGGGGAAAGGTAACACGGTGGTTGATGAACTACCACGTTGTTGTAGAACGGCAGACAGAAAAAATGGCTGTAGGTGTCAGTGCAGAAAAGCAGCCGAAATGGGTTACCAATGTCCAGCTGCTGCTAAAGGCAGTGATTTTGATTAGCATTGCTGGGGCTGCCATCTCGTCTCGATTGTTTTCCGTGATTCGCTTCGAGTCCATTATTCATGAGTTTGACCCATGGTTCAACTATCGTGCATCGAAATATCTCGTGTCCAATGGGTTTTATAAGTTTCTGAATTGGTTCGACGACCGTACATGGTATCCGCTGGGTCGGGTTACTGGTGGTACGCTCTATCCTGGATTGATGGTCACCTCTGGAGTCATCCATAATGTTCTCCGATGGTTGGCCCTGCCTGTCGACATTCGTAACATCTGCGTGTTGCTTGCTCCGGCCTTCTCAGGTCTGACAGCCTATGCCACATATTTGTTTACCAAGGAGATGAAGGATGAGACAGCTGGGTTGCTTTCAGCCGTCTTTATTGGCATTGCACCGGGTTACATCTCTCGTTCTGTGGCCGGATCTTATGATAACGAAGCAATTGCTATCACTCTATTAATGGTTACGTTCTACTTCTGGATTAAAGCTCTGAAACTCGGGTCTGCCATGTGGGGAGCACTGACAGCTCTGTCTTACTTCTACATGGTAGCAGCATGGGGAGGCTATGTTTTTATTACCAACATGATTCCACTCCACGTATTTGTGCTGTTACTAATGGGTCGGTATACTAATAAGTTGTATGTGGCCTACTGCTCCTGGTATGTTTTGGGTACTTTGGCCTCAATGCAGATTCCGTTTGTTGGCTTTTTGCCCATCAGATCATCAGAGCACATGTCGTCTTTGGGTGTATTTGGCCTTTTGCAGCTGTTTGGCTTTGCCAGCTATGTGAAGGCGCAGATTCCTGCCAAACAATTCAAGAATGTTGTATTGGTGTCAGTGGGATTGATTTTTGTTGTTGGTCTAATAGGGCTCTTTGGTTTGACCTATTTGGGTGTCATTGCTCCCTGGACTGGAAGATTCTACTCCCTCTGGGATACAGGTTATGCAAAGATCCACATCCCAATCATTGCATCTGTGTCCGAGCATCAACCAACTGCATGGCCTGCATTCTTTTTCGATACATTTATGCTTATCTGGCTTTTCCCGGCAGGTGTTTATCTCGTTATCCAGGAATTGAGAGACGAGCACGTGTTCATTATTGTTTATGCGATTCTGGGCTCGTATTTTGCTGGCGTGATGGTTCGATTGATGTTGACTCTTACTCCAGTGATCTGCGTCGCCGCTGCTATTGCAGTGTCCTCTCTCTTGGATGTGTATGGCGACTTGAGAAAGGGAGAGAAGCCTATCAAAGAAAGTGCGAACGACGAGGTCAGGAAGCCTACTTTGTTTGAATCTTTGAATGCACCATCAACTATTCGATCAGCAATTGCCAAAATCGGTGTCATTTTGTCCTTTGTAGGTTACTTAGTCATGTTTGTTCGACATTGCACCTGGGTCACCTCAAATGCGTATTCATCACCTTCTGTTGTTCTTGCCTCGCAACTTCCGGACGGTTCCCAGTTCCTTATTGATGATTTCAGAGAGGCATATTATTGGTTGCGAATGAACACGCCAGAAAATGCCAAAATCATGTCGTGGTGGGATTATGGCTATCAAATTGGCGGTATGGCGGATAGGACAACATTGGTGGACAACAATACTTGGAATAACACCCACATCGCCACTGTTGGCAAGGCAATGTCTTCTTCTGAAGAGGTTGCTTATCCAATTCTCCGTCAACACGATGTAGATTATATCTTGGTTATATTCGGTGGCCTCTTGGGCTACTCGGGTGATGATATGAACAAGTTCTTGTGGATGGTGCGAATCGCCGAGGGTATTTGGCCAGACGAAGTGAAGGAACGAAACTTCTTCACGGCTCAAGGCGAATACCGTGTAGACAGCGAAGCCACCCCAACCATGAAGAACTCGCTTATGTACAAGATGAGTTACTACAATTTTCCTGAGGCATTTGGTATGGGCGATGGAGCAGTGGACAGAGTGCGTGGTCAGAAGATTCCTCGGGCAGAGTCACCTAAGCTCAACACACTGGAAGAAGCCTTCACCAGTGAAAATTGGATCGTCCGTATCTACAAGGTCAAAGACTTGGACAATGTCGGTCGAAACTTGCACAAAGCCACTGCTTTCGAGAACGCCACTGGTGGCGGATCCAAGAAAAAGAGAAAGCCTCAAGCTGAACTCAGAGAGTAGATTTGTATTAGACATCTTTAATTGTAACAAAGCATCATTTGTTTCACGCGCTTCAGCCTAGTGGGTTGGTTCTTCAAATCGACCCGGCACTTGTAAAAATGCTAATGTTCTATAAATTTTACTAATGAGGGGGTATCCGTTAAGTAAGAAAACATAACTGTTCTGTAGGAACTTATTGCTCGTTATAAATTTATTGTGATAATCTAGCGTTCTACGGATGGGAAATTCAAATGACTGCTTCATTTTCACGGTTTGTATGAACGTTCAGTGAAAATCAATGACTTTAAATGCCTATTAAGCTAGACAAGATTGATAATACATTTCGTCGTGAATTCTCATATGCGGATAAATTCATCACCAGTGCAATTCGAGGTTGTTTTAACCCTAACTAAGTATCCAAGATTTTTATAAAGAAATGGGCTATTGCGCCCATACATGCAAAAGAGTTCTTCTAGGTCCATCAAATATTATCACCTGAACGTCAAAGCACCATTTATATGAAAGCACAAGGATGATTCTCAATCTCTCTCCTTTTTTTTTTTTTTTTTTTTTTTTTTTTTTTCTCTCATCCAGAATAACCCAAACGAGATAATGGCCGGTTGGAAAATATGTGAGGTCAATGCGGTTTTATTATGTACAAAGTGTTATTTACAGACCCTTCTTTGCTTTCTTCATCTGGGCCAAACGTCGCTGCTGTCTCTGTGCCTTTCTATAGCGCTCAACGGAGCGTTGGACACGTTTCAGAATGGCGTATTGCTGCTTGCCCTCGGACCTGAGTCGCCTACGCAGCTTTGTATTACCATATTCTGGAAGTTCGGTGATCAATCGGTTGGACTCTCTAGCGCGGGACATCATACGGGAGATGATCTTCTGTCGTTCCTCAATTCCCTGCTGAAGTTTCTCGGCAGACCATCTTTTCGATGGACCTCCAGGAGGGTCTCTGTAAGTAAGGATTGGTTGGTCCTTACGAGCCTCAACACGCTCCTTGGCATGATCTATATAGTTCTGTAAAAGGGCTTTGCCCTCGTAGGCCTTATTTTTGAAATAATCGGCATAGCTTTGATCAGCAATCTTTCGCAACACAACAAATCGTTCTCGTGGATTATATCTTGGAAATTCGGCATGCGTGACCGACTTCTCCACAGGTTTCCAATGCGAGCCATCTCCTCGTCTCCACGCATCTTCCCAGTGGAGGGTGCATTTGAGGGGTGCGCCATTGACAATATTGAGATGTTCAATAGACGAAACCAGATCGGCCACTGCCTCCTGAGTATAGGTTGGTCTAAATTGAGAGAAATACCAAATGTTTCCGTCCTCATTTTTCTTGCGCCAGGCGTTAGCTTGTGTCTTGTGGGTTCTATCACGCATATGTCTTAATTGAACCAGATTCTCATAGAGCTGGACTGCCGAATCATAAGTTGGCAGCTGAGCCACAGCCATGGCTCGCCATAAGTCGCTACGTGTCGTCGGCAGTCGATTCTGCCAGTTCGGGCCCTGGAACTGCTTCTTGATGTTGTATCTTTGAGGGAACGGGGTTTGCGTGTACAAAACTTGGTTCGTTTCTAGGTTGCGGAACACAAACACATTCGGTCCATATCTGTGTTTCTGCAGCCACCCTGGTCTACGGAACTTGCCCGCTCGTGGCGTGTATCCTCCCGGCATTGAATCAAGCTTGTCTACGGCGAATTTTTCACTGGCACTTTAGTCGTCAAAAATTCACTCCTTCCTCCCAACCCGATGCACACAACGTTGTTGCAGTTGTGTGGTTAACCCTTACCCCAGACCCCCAGCTCTCACTTTGCTTAAATAAGTACTGTCGTCTGTCATCGAGTGTGTCTGCTTTCGTGGACGACGGGATCTGTAAGTTCCTAGTGCTAAGAAGCAGGAACCTTCAAAAGCCGTGTTGTGGATGGACGGTGCTTGTTAGCCACTTGCGTTGAGACCGAAATCTCTCACATGGGACCAAGGTAGATGGAATGGTATCCTGGCTTTCTATTCGCCATTGGAGCCTGCCAACCTGTTCTTATCATTTTGTATTATAATTATATGCCTACGCAAGGCTCTAGGTTAAGATACATAATCCGCTTACGTCACGTGGCTGACCGAAGGCATGGGATTTTTAATTAACTCATATTCGAGAGTTCTATAGGTGATGGGGTGGTTCAAGAGACTGCGATGACTGGAGTGCGATATTAAGGTGCTTTGAGGTTTCCGAAACGTGTCTTACGAAATATATAA
This sequence comes from Blastobotrys persicus, assembly GCA_030585065.1. Classification (NCBI taxonomy): domain Eukaryota; kingdom Fungi; phylum Ascomycota; class Dipodascomycetes; order Dipodascales; family Trichomonascaceae; genus Blastobotrys; species Blastobotrys persicus. Next base: position 79,610 of record JAJMBO010000034.1, read on the forward strand.
TAACATTAGGGAAAGCCACTCGGCTAAATAGCCACTGGGCTTGAGATGGAGGAACTGCATTTATTATATGCATGTCGATGATCACATAAATTGGTTCCATGTGAGCGGTAGGATGAACGGTTTTGGTCAGCTGTTTGGAAATGACAGATAACAGCTTTGTATTATTTGGTTGCGGCTATATTTCTTTTCTTTGGTTCCTTGGTATCGTGTTGACGATTCCGTTTCTGATGGCAGTCAAGTGCTTGTGGCAGGAAAAATACATTGCATCTCAGATGTACGTTGAACAAACGAAGGGGTTGCAGGATCTGCAGGAGTCTTTTTGATTATTTGTCCAACGTTGTCTGTGAAATCTCCAGTTTCCTTTCCTTTTGTTGAACGTAAAGGGGAGAAAGCCAATTGAGGAACGAGTTTCGACAGAACCAAATATACGCCATGTTAGAGAGATTGGTGTTAAGCGGAGGTTGATGACCTTTGGCGATCAACGTCAACGTGGCTAATGATGTGTCATAAGAGACGTGGATTATACAACGGCCACGCGGCTACAAAGTGTCCTGAAATAATATAAAAGACTGACCGTCGAAGCATGTAGCCAGTGGCTGCAACATGACTGTATACTATCTGGTAAATAACAACTGCATCCGTCTGAAGACGCTGGACAAGCGCATCAGCCTACATCAATCTTATATCGAGTTCCAGTCAGCGAACATGAGATCTGCGGGGTTTCGCAATTACCACGCCTATTTAGAACAAGTGCGCTATTACCTAGTGAGGGATAAATGTGTCCATTTTGTCATTACAGACGACGAATACTATGGGTTCCAAAAACTGGTCTACATCCATGGGGGTGTCGGTCTGTCGTCCGAAGGCTACTGGGCTCATGTATCAGAAAGCGCAAAAGTCGCAAAGGGTCTCCAGTGGGTCAAGTCAGAACGAGAAAGGCTTATGTTTGCCCACAATAATACACGGCGTGGATCAGCCTTCTAATGCCACTCCTTCGATTATTTATTTATTGCCACAACATGATCTCAAACTAATCTCCGCTTACTGGTTAGTGCATAATCACCCTTGTGTAATCGTTCTTCCTATGCATAGAATACATCCTAGCCTAAAACTCACGGAAGCTACGAAAATGTTCATTCCGGGATGGAGCACTTTCTAGAAGCTCGAAAAAATTGCCCTTTGCGGAACAACGCCACTATTGTCATTTTTCGAACCCAGAGGACAGCCTTGGACAATCAATCTCGCATTGAATAGCGAACTTGCCAAAGAGCGAACCGTCGCTCTCAAAGTCTAGACTAAAATCCGCAGATAATTCAGGGGTTATCTCGTTTGGGTCGTTTTTTGACTAATGTTTTTTTATCTGATCATCTTCTCGCGCAATCCGCGCATATAGAAATGTCAGTTACTCCTTTTTTTTTTTATCTTTTTTTGTTGTTGCTTTGTCAGACGATCGGGCTCATCGGCAACTGAAGAGATTCTGGAATCTTTTTTTTTTTTTCTATAAGTTTTTTCTTTCTGAAAATCTCGTTTTCATTTTGGTCGTTATGAACGTGACAAAAACAGCATCAGCCGGCCAGAGTATTCCCCCGGAAGTCCATCAGACGCTTCGGCCGGATTTGTTACCCTTTATCAGCGACCAGAACCTGGCGCTGCTGGCACCAATCGTGGTGTACTGGACTTTCAGCATGTTCTTCTACATCATCGATCGGTTTGAACTGTTTGAAAAGTACAGAATACACACCCCTGAGGAGCTGTTGAAACGGAACCGTTGCTCAGTAGCCGAGGTCATCCGAGCAGTGATTCTTCAGCATGTTGTGCAAACCTTAGTCGGTCTAGTCTTAAACTACTATGAGCCACCACAGTATACAGGATTCGAAGAGTACGAAATTTGGAACCTAAGCACGAAACTCAATGTGGCGACTCATGTAGCAACATTCATCTACTACTGGGTGGTGCCAACATTCAAAATCTTTCTCGGCTTCTTCATCATGGACACATGGCAATATACCCTGCATCGAATAATGCATAACAACAAGTTCCTATACAAGCATCTTCATTCCGTCCATCACAGATTGTACGTGCCCTACGCCTTTGGCGCTCTGTACAATTCTCTCATTGAAGGTTTCTTGCTAGACACCCTCGGCGCAGGCATCTCGTATCTCATCACTGGAATGACAACTCGTGAGTCAATCATTTTCTTCACGTTCTCTACCATGAAGACAGTTGACGATCATTGCGGCTACGATCTTCCATTCGATCCCTTCCAGCTCCTGTTCCCTAACAACGCAGTCTACCATGATATCCATCACCAATCGTTTGGCATCAAGACCAACTTCTCCCAGCCGTTTTTTGTTCACTGGGACGCGCTCTTCAATACACAGTACAAGAACACAAAAGCCTACGCTGCCCAGCAGAAGGAAAAGCGTCTTCAACGCTATAATGAACTTCAGAAGCAAAAGCTTCAAAAGAAGGACTAATTTTTTTATTATGATCATCGTCAACCCCCCAATAATTATGCATCTTGTAAAATATTTTACTTTAACCTCTGTAATAATATTAATTTCGCCGCAACCCCTGGACCTGGAGAGCAGGCCAACAAAAAAAAAAAAAAAAAAAAAAAGAGAGAGAGAAAGAAATACACACAAATTCCAACGTCAACAACTCTCTATCTATCTATACAGGCTTACTACAACTCCCGTCAAATCCTGCTTGGGTTGTCTGGGTGAATTAGATTTGATTGGGGTCTGGGTCAGGGTTCCGGGACCCCGCTCGATCGGTCGGCCGCGCATTGCAGTTGCATGAGATGTTTCTAGGGACAGACAGTAATCAGCAGACAAAGCCAGAATTGCGAATTCACCACTCACTTACCCAGGCGGAAATCTTTTTTTTTTTCTTTATCTCCTGTGTTTTTTGGAGCGTTACGTTATACAGTTGTTGAAAGCCGCCCTTCATGAGTGATAAAAACACCACTCCGAGCCCAGGAACCACGACGCCGGGCCAACAACCCGTGCAGCTCTCTGCGTCGCCGGGAAGCAATATGCATTTGTCGCCTTCGGCATCTTCGAGCTCTAGTTCCAACAATCACAAGCGTCATTCGTCTGTCGTAGAAATGCTGTCGACGCCGCCGCCATTGAATGAACGTCGGATGAGCACCGCAAGCCGCGATTCCGACGACTCGAGCACTGCGACGACGAATTCAAGCAGTGTAAACATGACCCGCGATTGGCAGCAAGTGCCATTGAGCGAGCTCGTTGAGCGGGAGAAGCTGATTTTCGTTGATGCGGATACATCAGTTGAAAGCGCTTTTGAAATTCTGGAGAAGCGCCATTTGACCTCGCTACCCATCAGGTATCCCAACGAAAACCGCAAACCGCCTCCCACCGAGCGGTCTAGTATGCTACAGGCCATGGGCGTAGGGAGTGTTCAGGTAGATGGCGTCAGCCACACGTTCGATTATGCCGACCTTTGTTCGTACCTGCTGTTAGTCCTAGGGCATATTGAGCCTATCAACGAATCGGAACAAGTCAAGGAACAAATTGCGCTAGCGCGTGAAGGAAAGGAAGTCCCGGTAAGGTTTGTGACGCAACTGGGGACGACTGATCCTTTTATCACTGTTCCTTCTACCGCAACGCTACTGACCGCAGCGGAGATATTGGGCAACGGGGTTCATAGAATTGCCATCACCGACTCCAAGGATGGACATGAGTTGGAGGGAATGCTCTCTCAAAGACGTCTGATTAGGTATATTTGGGAAAATGGAAGGCTTTTCAAGTCTTTGGAACCCCTGTTCCAAGCAACTCTAAAGGAGCTGGGCGTGGGGTCTACAAATGTCATCACTATTAACGGCGACGACCTGGTCATTGACGCTCTGTTGAAGATGCATAGTGAAGGCGTTTCCTCGCTCGCAGTGGTGGACTCAAACAACATGCTGCTGGGCAATATCTCCATAGTGGACGTGCGACTGTTGACCAAGTCTTCCCAGTCGAGCTTGCTGAAAAATACTTGCAAGCAATTTCTCACCGTTATTCTGTCTAACCGCGGGCTGGTGGACGGAAAGGACTCGTTCCCAATTTTCCATGTAACTGCAGAATCAACTTTAGGACGTACTATTGCCAAGCTTGTCGCCACCAATGCCCACAGGCTGTGGCTAGTACAACAGCCAAAGGATGGTCAATCATTCATGGGCGGTGTCGGTGGTCTCTTGACTGGCGTCGTGTCGCTCACTGATATCATCTATTTATTGGCCAAACGAGCAGGTAAGGATTCCCTTGATCCTTATTCAGCAAGACGAAACCGCAGACGTTCGTCCTCGTCATCCGTACGACCGTCGGTAGAAATGCTACGACGAAACTCACACAACCACGACAGGCGAGCGTCTCTAGAAAGAAAATAAGTTGTGTATAATTGATACCTAACTAAATTGTTTTGATAATCCATCTTGTTTGCGATGTATAACTAAATAAAGCAACGCTTTATTTAGATCTAGGCGCCGAGTTTAGTGTAAACAAGACCGGCTTTTGCCCTCTGCGCCAAGTATTGGCAAGTTAGTTATAATTACTATTCTTTGGAGGCCAGGCGTAGTTTTTGTCGCCTATATAAACGCCACCTTTTTCCCTTTTTCACTCCCAACCATTACTACAATATGAATTCTCACAACCATTCAGTCTACAGACCAAGCAGTGCCGGTACCACTTTCAGTGCCGGCTTTGCCAATCTTGAGGAATACCCTCTTTACAGAACAGCTCCCACAAACGAATTTCGCTTCAGAAAGGACCTCAAAAGGCGGATAGGGCTGCTTAAGGCTAAGTTCCACCACCATTCTTGAACACTTGAGTCTTAAAAACTTGCACTATCCTCATAATCCACGTTTTCACATGCTCATGCCATCAAGTTGACGCCCCACGGCCGCTGACACAATCAAGAGCACGTCAAAGGCGAATAAAACAGCTTAAGGCTGAGTTCCAAACTCTTGTGCACTTTACGAGTCTTAAAGAACTCGCACTATCGTCGTAATCCAGTTTTTCACCCGGTTCAAGCCATCAAGTTGACGCCACAAACGCAAATGTAGTCAATCTTGGCCTTTACACGGTTTTCTGGATTCATCCAGTCGTACTACTGGTACACTGGAGCCATGAGTTTGAAATGGTTCCAACTATCGTAGCACATAACAAGAAAATAGACAATTGTGAAAAACCCCTCCCTCTACCTCCTAATGATCATATGCTTCCATTGAAAAATACATGTACAGCCACTTGCATAAAAACGTCGCAACTTGCCAAAATGGCTTCTCTGCATTATACCCCGGCCTTCCATGGATCTGCATATCTATATATATTATTTACGGATCGTAAATCGATGGAGAGAATAATTACGTTGTTGCTGCCCGCCCAGCATTCCGCCTCATTACGTAACAACAGGGGTTATTGACCACAACGGCAGTTACCACTGACGATCAAACTTACGCTTTCTTATCTAATCAGCAAGGATAGGATATACAACGTGCGAATAATTCAGGCTGGCTCCCGTATAGGACCCTGACTCAAGTCAGGTCTAAAACATACACCTCTCATTGCTAACAAGTCTTTTCAGTAGGATGTGTAAACAGTAGTTTCGAGTTTGCGAGGAGACGGCCTAAAACAGCATCATGGTCGAGCTGTGCGCTGATCTGGGGTGTTATCACCCCTTTTTCAAGAAAAAGAAAACATTATCCGAAGCTACAAAATAAATAATAAAAAAATATTATTTATTATGTATCATGTTCCAAAGGGGAGCCAAGGGGGAACACAAACAATAGAGAACAATACCGGTTAAACTGCGTGCCGACGAACCATATTTTTTCGTCAACCCGGCAGCAGGGGTCGGGGGGTCGTGCCCCTCTATTATACTACTAAAAGGGTTAGGGTCGCGCGTGCGCTCTCGCGGAAAAACGAAAATGACAGCTAACAATGCTCTAGCAGTTGGGCTAACGTTCAAAGATGCAGTTGCGAGGATTGGTGGTGGCTGGACTTGCGGCAGCCAGCATAGTAGGGGCCGACAGCTCGTTTGTATCGCAGGGCGACAGGCATTTGGGCCTGGGTGAGGTCCAGGCCGCGATCAACGCGTACGACTCGGCGATTAAGGCAGAGCCGACAAACTACCTGTACCTGTTCAAGCGGGGAGCTGCGTATCTGTCTGCGGGGAGGGATTCGAAGGCACTAGAGGATCTCAATGAGGTGCTGAGACTTCAGCCCGAGTTTGAAGGCGCACTGAACCAAAGAGCACGGATTCTAATCCAGCGTGGAAGGTTCCAGGAGGCCAAGGCGGATGGCAAACGGTTGAGTGCGGAGAAGCGCAAGGAGATGGAGCACAGTATCGCGGAGACGGAAAAGATGTGGAAGGAGGCAGAAGAGAGATATAGAAAGAAAGATTATCAAGCCTGTGAGGAGCTGGTCTCTGTGGCTGTGGACCATTCGCCGAAAAATGCACCATTACGTCGGTTGCGGGCTGAATGCAAGCTGCATAACGGCAATCTCAGGGGAGCGCTCGTCGATCTTTCTCATCTACAGTCGCTGGAACCCCAGGAAACAGCAAATTACGTCAAGTCGGCGAGAGTGCATTACTACGGTTTCTACGACTATGACAAAGCGCTCCAGAACCTTCGTCGATGCCTGCAGTTTGACCCGGATTCAAAAGAATGCATTGGAATGAACAAACAGATTCGGCGGGTGGAAAAAAGTATCAAGGAGTTTACAAATGAGGAAAGTCGCCGGAAGAAGGCGTCTGGACACCCGCTTTGGGAGTCGGTACTCCAGAAGCTCCTGTCGGACGGCATGTACAAGGACATGGCCAAACAGGCAGCCATGGAATTGGCCGCAATTGGTGCTACCAACGTTGAGAGCCAAATGATGCAAAGGTTGGATGAAGCGCTCTGTGACGCGCATTTGTACCGAAAGAGCTACAATGCAGGATTATCAGTTTGCGACACGGTGCTGAAACACCGCCCTGATTACGTTCAGGCGATCCTGCTCAAATCTCAATCAGCAATAGACGACGAAAAGTACGACGAGGCAATTCACATTCTCCGCGAAGCAATTGATCAGCATGGGGTCCAGGACAGCAAGGTTCATGCAAAGCTCCGTGAGGCTCACATTGAGGCCAAGCGGGCAAAGTCTAAGGATTATTACAAGATCCTGGGAGTGTCTAAATCATCTGACGACCGGGAAATCAAGAAAGCCTTTAGAACAAAGACAAAAGAGTATCACCCGGATAAATACCGCGGGGACCTTAGCAAAGACCAAGTGCTGCAGAAAATGGCAGACATCAATGAAGCCTACGAAATTCTCTCCGATGCAGAAAAGCGTCATCAATATGACACCGGCCAACTGGACAACGACCACAACGGACCATTTAATGGTTATGGCCACCGTTTCCATGGCAACCCCTTCGGTCCCGGAGGTGCCGGATTCGATTTCGGCCAATTCGGAAAGCAGTTTCACTTTCAATTCCAGCACCACTAAGCTGCGTAACTCCGAGTCCGGGGCGCGTAACTCCCAGTATGCATAAAACCGTTGAGCCTGTCTCACACTAACTGATAACCGAGGTTTCTTTTACGTACCCGCTTCCAAAGGCCTGTTCTCCTGCTGTGTGTAGAGCGTATGCCGTAGTAGTAGGCAATGACATGGTGTGATTAGTATTTCTTTTTTTTTTTTTTTTTGTGGTCTGCTTTATTCCATCACTGCCCAGAAACATGCCCTACGAACTCCGATCTACAGAGGCAATGCCACACTGATTGACAGCAAAGGTCAAGATATCCGTCAGGTAATTGATTTAGGCGGGTAGACGATGATGGGGGTGTCTCAAAAACCCGGATTAGTGAAGAATTGAGTTTGTGCTAAAAAAAACTAAATGCCACCAGTCGAAAACGAAAAAGTGACGAGTACCTTAATTTTAAAAAAGCTGGGCTTGGCTCGGCCCCTTTGTTCGCCTCACATGGCGAGTGGCCATCGCTGCCAACAAGACGAGCAAAAAACAATTAGCCGAAGCACTAGTCATCAGCCTGTCCGCGCTCTCGGCAGGCCTTAGGCCGCTGGTCCGTTCAGCCATTGTGTGTAAAGTTGGAAAGTGGCCGTCTTTTCTTTTTCTGATTCGCGGGATATGCATGTGTGACAATGTGTGCGCGCCGCGCGAGCCGACGTGGTCTGCCTATCAGAAGCGACAGAAAACAACACAAATTGCCACTGGCCAGGGGCACACCGCGTATGCCCGCGGGATAGATGTGTGTGGCTTCGGCTGCCCATTGTTGACCACCCAACACGAGGTGATTGGCAAAAGGGGGAAACACAATAGATGGATATATATAATCAGGGCGGCGATAGTCCGGGGGGTGAATGAGCGTGAGTTGTGAAATAATTAGCACGCTAATACGATCCCTGGCATTATGAAATTCCGATATGGGATAATTAGGACGGAAGCAGATCGATACCCCATGCGGTGAGTACATGGGTGGGCAACCATATGCAGGCGGTCCCGCATGCACGATTATATATAAAAGGATAGGGGTTGGTCACCCCAGCAGCCAGTAGCCATGAGCAGCCACGAAAGCTCATACGACTCTGAGGACCGGGCGTCGTACTCGACGGGCAACACGACCCCGGAACACGACTATCAAGGTGACCAGCAAGAGAAACACCTACAGCATGACAGCAACACGGCGTCCAGTTTGTTTGTCAAGACGGACTGCTACACACGTAAGCGGCCTCAGCGCCCCACCAGCACGGCCTTCGCTTGTATCCGCACAACCCTAGCCCAGGGGGTGTCAGCATCGTCTTCCGACTCCAGTGCGTCTATTTCGTCGTTGCCTGAGTCGCCGACCACGACCACTTCGACGGTGGTTATCGTCAACGACCAGTCGCGCATCCAGACGCCGGCATCTGCATCTGCATCCACGGCATCCAGCGTGGAGATTGGCGCGCAATTTCCATTTGCCGCCAATGAACGACCTGCACAACTGTTCAAATCGCATTCCGAGCTCGTTCTTCCCACCCGGGCGTCCACCGCGGCTAACCGGCCGTATAAGCCGGCCCAAGCCGTCATCGCATCTCCAAGCCCGGCGGCCGCAAGCCAACAGCCTCAAAATGACTACAATGCGAATCAATTCCCGTACATTGGTGTCAACGACGAGGCGCGCCGATACAACTACTCGGTGCCGTCGTCGCCCACGCGAAGTGGTTATACAAGCCCCATCCCCCGACAAATCAAGGAACCCAAAACCCCTCTGTACGTGCCTGCGGTGCTGCGCACAAAGTCCCAGGTGCCCTCGGTTGCCCTGGTAACGGATGGTGGAACCGACTCTCGTCCTCCCACCCGATTCCATTGGCAGCCAAACCACGCGCGAAAGAATTGCAGACAATGCGCGCGCCCATTCGGCCTGTTTGAGCGCAGACATCATTGCCGAAAATGCGGCGACATCTTTTGCGCACAGGACTCGAGCTACTCGGTGCCATTGGACCACACAGTCTCATTTAACCCGCTCAACGGAGTTCCGTCGAGGGCGTGCCGAAGCTGCGCCGACGATTACTCCCGGTATAGAGACTCCCTTTTCAACGACGAACCGGCAGCTGGTCTGCCAACTAACGATATCATGACCCCCCAACCCCAGCAGCTTAATACTACTAATATCCAGGCCGACCTCGACCTTGCGGCCTCTGTGCCCAAAGACTGGTCATGGTCCACATTCTAATTTTATTTATTTATAGACGGTGTAAATTTTGGGTGTGTAATTGAATTTATCTTTTCTCCTGAACCTGTTTATCTTCCTCCTGAACGCTGTGTGTTTAGAAGCCGAGGACACGCTCGGTCCGAGCTCCGCCGACAGAACGTTATTGGCTTCTTGTTCGGGTATCGGCCCCTGATTCTCTCTTGCCGCAGCGCTCTTCGTTTCTTTTCCTGGTGTGGCTGGGGCCGCTCCTATTTAGCCGTAACGCTCATTGCTGCTACTCTGGTAATCGCATTATCGTACGTTAAATAATACAATCACTCTATAAACCGTCTAATGTGGCCAGAATGCTCTTGGCTATCCTGCCCAATTGGCCGCCCTGTTTGAGGCTTTCATCTAACCCACGTCGTAAAGGGAGCTGGTATCGTGTTTTGACGGCCGATATTCGGTCATCAAGGTCTTCGGTCACAGTAATTTGCGATGCCTTGGAGGAAAACAGTTCCAAGCTGAGATACGGCGTTGGCGTTTGGGATATAAGAAATTTGTTAGTGTTTGGATGGAACGATGAAATGTTTGAATCGTCTTGATTCCATGACCGGTCGAGAGCCATGGTCAGCATTTTTTCTAATGATTGCATATGCGTCAATTTCGCCTTCGTTGCCTTTGAGCCAAATGATAGGCCCGTGGTCACCGTGGATGATGCCAATGTCACTTTGCTGTTGAGGGCTGTGGCTGACGACTCCTCTAACGGCCAGCCGAACAAAGGGAAGAAGCAGTTCAGGGTCTTGATGAAGGACAATCGTGCGATTTCTGTTGGGGCAACGTCCACTAAATAGTCCAAGAATTTCGTAGAGTCGGCTCTGATCTCTGGGGTCAGATGGGTCATTGCTGAATGCACGTAGAGCATAATAAGCGACGAATGAGGCTCGACGTTTTCTGGAGGAAGACTCTTAAACAACTCTAACAATGTCTCTCGGACAGACGACGAGTCGTCCAGGATTAGTGGTGAAATAGCATTTATCACTGCCTTCATGTTGGCTGAGTGAAAGTATCCAATATGCGACTGTATGTAGACAAGCGCTTCCTTACGAGTGGACGATGCATGGTGCTTACACAGCGACAGGTGTTTATTGAATGCGTCTTCATCGCCCGAGCTGATACCGGAGGTGATGCTTTGAGATGGAAGATGGATGGTTTTAGAAACGAACGAAGTGTTTGTATGTGTGTTGGATTTTGGCGCTGTTTTTCCAACCTTTAGCTTTGTTTTCTGTTCGTTCAAGGTTAATGTCTTTACCGTTCATTGCCCCGTATTTAACTCACCTGAAAGTCCTTTTGCTTTTCCTTCCGCTTCTTCGATACCATAATGTTAGTTTTTTTGTTTTTTTTTTTTGGGATTTTTCGGCGTCGGGACTGATAAAACAACCCAGCCCAATATATCAACACGCCGATGAAATGCCAGCTCTTGGCTTTTTCCGACCGTTCTTTGGATAACATAACGTCTTTCTGTAATTGGATTGCTTGTGTAATTTAATCATTGATTTGGTGTGTGAATATTTGATAATAGATTTCCCTGTCTTTTCTTAGGTAATATGGAATCTACATCTGGCAACGGGTTACGGCATGCTCTAATTGTTGTATATAATAATAATAATAATAATAATAATAATCAATTTACTCCTGAGTACATACGCATAATTAATACAAATAAGTGAATAACATCAAGCAGGAGAGCTCAGATATTGGTCCATTACAGACGTTTCGGCTTATTGAAAAGTTCATTCATTGGGGGATTATTGTATATAGTGGGATTGCATGTATCTTTAATGTTTTGAGTTTATTGATGTGCCGTGTATTAGTTTTGCTCTATTGGTGTATATGTCCATTGTGTAGAGAAGAGGGGACAAAAGACAGATTTAATATGGTAAAATTAGTTGTCTCTAGGGGCCAGTAGAAGTGCTGGGGTATGTGCTAAGCTGGACATTCCTCTGGCGTTCAAACCGGTTCTGTATATACTACCCATATATCGACTACAGAATGACCGCTATATAACTAAATTATACTCCAAGTGACCACGGGGGCTAAAAAGCAAAAGTATAGCGGACTTGTAGGTAAAAGAGGCACTGGACAACCTATTGTCAGTTCTGTAAGTAGACATTTAAACGCCCGAGGAATTATTTTTTTTTCATTCACACAAACCCTATATATAGAAGCTGGGTTAGCGATTTTCAACAAGATCGGCAATAGTTTAGTGGCTAGAATTTCCGCCTGTCAGTCAAGCAAGATTCAACATGAGTCGAGCTTAACAGCGCGCGGGGGACCGGGGTTCAATTCCCCGTTGCCGAGATTGCCTTTACTTTTGCTTCCAGTTGCGACATTGCAATTGTGAAGTTTACCCCTGTATTTTTGACGCACACTTAAACCGAGCCGCACAGTCTGCGGCTTATCCATGTGCCTTTCTGCCTTTCTTTAGTTTTATTACCATACCATGTGTACGGGCATTCTATTTAGTGAACAGGCCACCATATAGATATATCTATACAGTACGGGCCCCGTGTTTTACCTCGATAACGAAATATCCATTAGGCTAGAGGGTAGTAACAGACTCCAGCAGACGGATATACTTATTTGGAACGCGTGCAGACGCATGCTAGATAACCATAGATTGGCTTCTGGTTCTATTACCACGGGCACTTGGACCTAGGGGAATAGCAAACACAAAGAAAACCCCGATTCAGACTGAGACCGCGGATCAAGGAATAAATTAACCGAAAACGGATAACTTGATCTTTGTCCTTAATCTGCACTAATCTCTCGATCTAGCATATCCCGCGTTTATGCGATCGACAGCTTGCATTCTTTGTCATCGCTCATGCGCATGCAAGTGTAATGAATTGGACGATCAATGATTGGCTGTTAGGAGGCTGGAACGTAGAACCAGAGTGTCTATTCCTGCAAGGGCACAGGTGAGTTTCTTACATTCGTAGGCTCGGAGAGTGATTGGGGATCCACTCTCGCAACAACAGTAAAAAAAAAAAAAAAAAAAAAAAAAAAAAAAAAAA